>CM050167.1:126247623-126357623 GCA_027410445.1 Discoglossus pictus | reverse complement strand
GTTGTGATTTACATATTGTACTTGCACGTGTTAGTATGTATGATTATTTAGCAAAGACTTAAATGGCTACTGAAGTCATCAAATGTGTTCTGCACCATTACATAGATGATGAAAAAGCACATAGAAAAGTATTTTATTTTTTTGCTAAATGAATGGAGAGATTTCAGGGTGTTGCCTCTGTCCTGAATGAATAATGAGTTTTGTATTGAGCGCTTGTAAATATCCTTACAATTAGAACCAGGGTAGTGTCTTTGGACAGTGGCATTGTCATGTGTAACTACTTTGGTATATTGTACCTACCAAAGTATCTAGCATTCATATAGCTCACTGAGTTAAGCTGCAAACTGTGGTTCAACTAGAGTTACTGGTTCAAGTCTCCTCACGGCCTAATTTTTGTTTCTTTAAAAATAAGAAATTTGTAATTGAGGTTTGATATTAAAGAAAAGTTTAGTATGAGGTAACTGCTTTTTTTTATGGTGCTTTTCAAATAATTATTTGGACTATATTAATTATTTAAGCTTGCTACACATCCAGAGGTAGGTTGAAGAACAATTATCCTTTTTATACAGTACAAAGTCTATTTGATCTAATTTTCATGTTTGTCATTGACAGGATGCCATCCCTTCTTACCAATACCAGGACACAAATTCTGACCACTCACAGCAAGCTGTACCTCAACATTGTCCACCACCTCAAGACTGGCATGTTTATGATCCATCTAACAGTTACCAGTGGCAGCCATTACCACCCCCTCATTACAACCCTACTAACTACCCTTACATTGCAGGAGGCCAAACACCTTGGCCAGGAGGGGACAATTGTCCATCTGCTTATGATGTAAAGGTAATTGTGTCTCTTAAAATACTGTGACTATTTTTGTCTGTAGTTTAATATTAGGTTTACAAGACAACTGTTTTTTACATTTTCCTATATGGTCTCATGAATAATTAAACTTTGCCACTATGATAATGAACAACATGTTGTTACAAAGTTTTTTTTTTAAAAGCCTTTGCATTTTTATCTTTTTACCATATTATCGAATATTGCAGGCATCCATTTTATTTTGCTTTCCATTACTGCTACCGAAAGCTTTGATGCTTACAGATGCTACATTCCCATTACTTAGATAGAAGTCCCTGTGCAATTCAGGAAGTTGATTGCAAGAAACCAAAATTGTACTACCCACAATAGCATAGTTTCATATACAATATAGGTAATATATTACAGGTTGTATTTTATTTTCCATTCTAAAGCATTTTGCATGTTCACTTCACACATTGCTGACACTTAGATAACTTTAAAAGGGGACTAGATTTATTTCTAATTAAAAAGGGAATTCAGGGTTATCCTGGATAATCAGAGAGAGTATTGATCCAGGGAGAAATCCGATCACCAGTATCTGGGGTCGGGAAGGAATTACATTTTTTTCCCCCTTTGAGACGATTGGCTAAGTTTCACTTTGTTTTTGTTTTTTCTGTTTGCCTTCCTCTGGATTAATTAATAATAAAAAATGTATTGATTAATAATTAATTAACAACTAGTTAAGTAATATTTAATATGCATATTGCACATCAGAGGAGATCTTAAAAGGTTGAACTTGATGGACTGAAAGTCTTTTTTCAACCTATGTACCTTATACCTCAGCTCAGCAAGAGTGCAAATGTACATTGTATGCTGCACGAAAATCAAAAAAGGTTGTTAGCTCTTCAGGATACTGCTTGCTACATATATTAATTACAAATAGGTAAAGTATATTAATTTATGATTTTATTAATTATCATTAAAATATACATCTACAGAAAAAAAACAAAAAACAGGCAAGAGGTTTGCAAAAAAAGCCGAAGGCGTTCATCCCCCCCAACAGTACATCAGGGGAGAGGCACGCATTCAGCCCCAAAGGCGCTCAGCTCGGCCCTTGCAATGAGCGCAAAACGGGCTCACATGACCAAAAATACACCAACCAAGAGCCTCGCAATGAGCGCCGAAGGTACTCAGACTAACAAAAGCCTTACTTTGTGTGCCAAACAGCATTACCTGCCTTACAGTTTTATGACCGTCATTTTTTGACGGGCAATTCGCTAGTATTTTTATAATATATAACCACAGTGGCCCTTTACAATAATAGTATATGAAGGTTTCAATTACTTATGCAGCTTACATTGTTTAATTGTTTCTGAAGCCTTTGTTACAAATGCATTTTTATCTTCTAGTGCAAAACTTTTAAAATAACTGGTCATTTTTTTTTTGTTTGTTTGTTTTAGGACCAATCTCATGATTTCAATTACAGTCAGCAAAGGCCATACCAATCCTACCACCCCAATGCCCCACAACCTGAACCTGCTTCGAAACCCAACCTGTCAACCACACATTACAGCTCTGGACCCCAAATGTACAACAGGAAGGACCCTGAAAATTCATGCACTGGTACTAGGGCCAAAGTACGAAATCCATCTCTTGATGAAACCAATCCAAGCATTCAAAAAATCAGCCAAATATTAGATAAAGTAGATGATATGGAAAGAGAGGTCAGCGAGTTTGTAGGGTTGAAGACGGACATGAGTTATAGAAGTTTAGAGGAAAGGTTGACCAAGGAATTATTGCAACTAGATTCAGTTGATACTGGCGGACTTGATAATGTACGCAAAGTGAGGAAAGATGCTGTGAGAAAACTGCAGTTTATCCTTGAGAAATTAGAGCAAAAGGGGATGTGATTATATGGTTAACATAAATGTTAAAAACACATTACTTGTCTTCAGAAAGCAATGCAGTAAACATAAAGAACTCTTTTTATGCAAAGAGTTTTAAAGGAAATTTTAAATTGTGATCAGGAAACTGCAGTTAAACTTTTGAAGCTTAAAAAATAAAATTATTTTTGGAGAAAAGTAAAGGTTTTTTTATTTTATTTATTTGGTTGCATCAAAAATGATTTATGTCCTGGATAAATGTGTTGACTATCTTATTTAATAAAATGAAGTGGATGATAATTATGGAAAAAATCAGATGCAATGTATGGAATAGTTGATTAGACCATGGGTAATAGAAGTGAGCAAGACCTTCAATTCTTTATGGACAAAGGAATAAGCTTCTCAAAATAAATAAGAATGCTGATTTGTATTAACAAAGTTATTCAGTAAAATATGTTTTTATTCTAATACTTCCAGAAAGTTTGTAAGGTAATGTATACTTTCACAAACTTCCAACCTTACAGCTTGTAATATTGCAAGAAACATCCAAAACTATCTTGGAAAACAGAGATTTTGTTAACCTAGAAGAAATGTTATAGCTCTACTTCTAATGGAATCAAAACACTGATTCTACTACAAAGAGCAAAACATGTATCTGTATTTAATTTTGTTTAATTTAAATATTGAGAACAACTTGCAAACTACTATTAATCAGATATTCCGGCTCTTTTCCCATATATTAGGCAAGTAATACAACTTTACATCTACCTAACAATTAGTCATAGACAGAAGATCATTTATATCTTGCAAAGGTATGTGGGCCACCCGTTTAATATACATATATACTCTTTGAATCATAACAGGAACTGTTAAAAAAATAAATTATATGTACCTATTACATTTTCTATGCAAATATATGGTGAATAGACAATCAACGTTCATATTTTCTGGTGATTTCAAAATGTTTAAAATATGTTCTCGTTGAGTGGTAGAAAATATGGGCATTTACGCTACCTGTGTTTCAACCCCACAATGTGTAATTTTCTCCATAAGAATGGATTTTCCAGGGACGCAATATGAATAATATGACCGTATAGTGCACTAATACTAATTATTACAAATATGTTACAGATAAATACAATTATGAAGTTTAAGAAATATATATTTACACTGTTAAAATAAATATATATATATTTTTTTTACATATATTGTATTATATGGTACTTAACCTTCATCTAGCTAGGTAGTAGACCACTGACGTATCATGTTTACATTATGTTCTGTTGAACGTGACTTGAAAATGGGCTAAATATTTTTTAAAAATAAATACGGTCTTTCATTTAAACTTATAGTCCGTTTTGCTATATTGGAGGGAGATATTTGATTTGATTTTTTACCTTGAAGGCAACTAAGATTCTTTATTTTATTCGGTTCTATTGAAAGGCTGCCACAACCCTGTGGATGTTCACTATGGATCCCACCGACTAAAATTCACATTTTCTTTTGAATTATTTTTATAATATGCTATTATCTATGCAATGCATAGTAAGGAAGAAAAGTAAAAGTCTTTTAATATAACATCAAAATAGTTGTCCTAACTAGTACTGAAGCCTATTTGAAAGTAAGAAAACTATGAGCCTTATTCAATTCGGGGCTTGCAACTTGATCGCAGACAGCCAAATGCCTGTGATTGAATTGTGTGCTCCCGTTGCTCTACTTTTGCAATGCTATTCAATTGGTCGGGCCCGCAAGTTAGGGGCCGATAGCGAAAATCGGAAACCCTTGCCGTCGTAGCATTTGCAGGCTTGAACATGTTACGGGAGAAAGCCTGTAACTCCTGATGCCGAAACCGCCAGTGGAAACCGAGATAGTCATCATGACCAACTTCCAAGCTCGTAACTCATAAGCGAAGGTTGTAGCACTTTGAAATCCAACCTTCATTTTTCAAACTTCTACGGGCTTGGAGGTTGAAGCCCGTAGGAATTCACATTGATTGCCGTGATCGATAAAACATGAAAATTGAACATGAAATAAAGTATTGGAGAATGTTGTGCTATTCTAAGACCTAACTAATCACTTTCACTCTTAATAAAAGTGCAGTATTGCTTTTTTATTTGCTTTTCAAAGTGCTCCGATTTGTCATTAAGCACTTTGCGAGACCTCCTTGGCACCATTAATTTGTGGTTAGATATTTGTGGGCTTGACGGAGTGGTTAGCGAGGGGGAATCGGAGCAATTGAATAGCGATTTGCGATTTTTAGCATTCAGGACTTTTGCGGCCGTGAAGGTTCAAAGGCTTGGAAGGCATTAACTTGCAATTTTACAAATTGCAATTAATCGCAGCTTGGAGCCTGTAACTTGATCGGAGCCCCCAAACGTAAGCCAATTGAATAGCAAAATAACTTCTGACCTCCACTTGCGAGCCCGGATCTCCTAAATGGCTCTACTGAATGAGGCTCTCTGTGATTTCAAGTTGTGTAATCAATTAAGGGTTTGTACCAGCTAATTTCTAGACAGAATTTCTTTAATTCATTATTTTTTTCAAGACAAGTCTGGTAAAGTTAATAATAAAGCCATATGAAGTTATTTGAAATGAAGTGTCATTATAGTATTTTATATATATATATATATATATATAATACACACATACCAGATCACAGTTATTTGACACACACTTACATATAGTGCTCAGATGTGATTAAATGAATAGATAGATAATAAGGTGTGATTTGCCTGTGATAGATAAAAATAGACTGAGAGGTCACAAATGAATGACTCTTAGAGGAGCATATTCCTTTTCATTCATCAAAATGCCTAATAATATGAATTGGATATAGTTTATTATACAGCTGAGAAGAATGTGAAATGAATGCCTTTAAAGGCATATTTAAGTTTTCTGGATTGTTAATGCATCTAAAAACGGAGAATCAGTAGTGTATGTAAAAAAAATGTTCATGAAAAATACCCCAAAAAAATTATTCCTACCCAAAAGTTTGCTAAATCTCTTGCGTTTGCAAGCAGTTGATTTTCAGAGTTAACACCCATGGAAATCCCTGTTAAAATTGGCATAAAATTCATAATTTGTTTTGGCTAATTACAGACACCTTATACATTGTATCAATTAGTGGTGGCAGTTTGTGCAGGAAGGCATCCTGTGATGTGTAGTCCCCTGCATAAGGAAGCAAGAGGAGCTAGCCATTGCTCTGTAGGTATCTGCTGCTGGCTTGAAGGATAGTAAAGCATTAACATCCTTACCCATATGCAGTGTTTCTATTAATAGGTACACTGTGCCTATGTCAGCAGCTCTGGGGGTGTGGTAAACCAGTTTTATTTTTAAATAAAATAAATATATATGTGTATGGAGTGACTCCATACAATGTGTTTTTCTGATGTAAGCAGCATGTGTTAGATTACAAGAAAAGGTAAAAACGGAATCTCGGCTATACCTTTAATGTTGATAAGAAATTATATGCCTGAAGCTCCTCCCACAAGTGCAGCTGATCATCTTTAAACTTGTCAACTGGTCTCAGGCATGAATTATTAGTGACACAGGAATGGCCACAGACCTACATAGGGACCAAAAAGAAAAAAATGGCCACTGGCAAGAAAAAGAAAATAAGTTGGTTTGAAAATTGAGTCTGACCAAGAGTATAATTAAGCAAGGAATACAACAAGCTAGATTTTAGTTAGATGTACACAAAACAAAAAAGCTTGTGAATTCATACAAAGAACACTACTTTGTACATTATTATTATTATTAACTTTATTTGTATTGCGCCAACATATTCTGTAGCGCTGTACAAGGGATAAGAACAAGGAAAATACAATATTAACAAATTCAGAAAATGGAGGCCCCTGTTTTGAGCTTTAATATCTTTGTAGAAAGTGCTTTTTTTCCAAAGCACCCTACAAGACATAAAACTTGCTACTTATCTAAAGGGGGTGAGAGAGTAACATATAAGGAAAACAAGGCTCAGGAAGAAAGTGAAAGTTAGAAAGAGTTTTATGTAGTGTAAGAGGGGAGTGATCTTAGGCGAGAGACTCTTGTAGGCAATAAGTTGTCCGACGCCTAGTGGTGAGATAATATAATCTGAAATTAGGGAGGTCAGGTGATTTCATTGTTCTATAAATTGAATCTGAATAGGGGTAGGTGGGTGAGGGGCAGGGAGGGAAGTGTTGTCCCAGAGCAGAGAGGCCAGGATGTAGATTGTAATAGGCACTAAAACAAGAATAAGAAATGGTGTGAGAGAGACCGCAATGAATACATAATGAAAGGAGGAGTTTTTTAAAGTAATGCAGGTCATAAAATGGGGGTAGGGTTGGACAAGGAAAGCTAGACACTACTTTTTACATCGGTTTATACCTTGCATTGAGGAATACCCATCCTAGTAGACAGTAACAAGTTATTATCTCCTGTATTGCCTTCTCTAGAGGAGCGTATGGAGTTACAGAATGAACATACCACAGAAAAAAGAACAACTCTCAATTTTGTACAAATTTCCACATGTTCATGACTCTGTGTATTAATACATACACTCTTACTGTATATCGTTCATATATACAGAAATACAAACAATTCCTTATCTTGTATTGAATGATTGTAAGAAGATACCTTCGGTAATTAAAACTTAAAATTTATTGTAATATTCTTAAAAAGTGAGTATGAAAACAAAAGAAAGACAGACAGTAGAAATCAAGCTTTAGAAAAAGATTTCCAGATGCTGGGAGTTATTAAAAACTCCTGTGTTAAATGGAAAATATGATATTTGCTCAGTTTTGAGTAATGTTATACTCCTTGTTTATATTTACTCTGGATGATACTGACTAATAGCTAACTGGTTGTTTCTGTTCTCAGACCCTTGTCTAAATGGTTTGTCTTGTCTGTTTCGTCTTTTACTTGTTTTAACGGTTATGGATAACTGTATTATGTCAAGTGTATGATTATTGTTTTAAACAGAAAAAGAAACAAAGAATATAATTTACCAAACAAAATAAAAGAAAGACGATAGTTTATAATATAAAATTACAGTGGGACGCCTGCCAGCCAGTCATAGGAGGACATATACTAAATAATAATTTTGCATTCTTTGTTCAATCCTAATTCTGAATTACCTGTATGCTCTAACCCTCTAAAGTATCCTATGCGGTGCGGTTGATATTTGTCACCTAATTGGTTTTAGTACATCTCACACCCAGGTGGCAGAAGTTGTTGAGATTAATATGTTACCCAGTGGTGGTTATACTTTATTATTCATCACATGAAATTTAATTTAATAAAGATAAATATCAGTTTGTTTTCACTTTATTACATAGCAGATTGGGTATATTTTATTTGTAGTTATCCTATATGGTATTTCCTGCTGAATAGATCATTGGTTGTTACTACCACTTGACTTATCTCTCACCAAAGCTGTACATGGAAAGTAGTAGGTTTTATGATACCTCTCATTTTAACATGAGAATAAGTAGTCATCAGTTGTAAATTGTATTATAGGAAAGACTACTTTCCATGTACAGCTTTAAGAGAGATAAGTCAAGTTTTGATAATAACCAATGATCCAGATACATCATCTGAGATTATAGGAATTAAAGAATAAATATCATATAGGATAACTACAAATAGTATATATTATGAACATTGTATACATTTTTAAAATTACATGAAAGAATGGCAACATTATGTGTTAACTAGATTTTAGCAACTTGGGTAGGGGAACCAGTTACTATTTCCCTCCTCCTGAGGTCTTTAGGAAGTCAGACGGTTGCCTATGTCAACAGCACTTTTAGTGGTGGAGGGTGTGTCAGGGTCTATCCAATAAGCAGGGCTAAGTGTCTGGCCTTCTGCAATTCCCACCTTGGAGTCTTTGGCCAAGAGGGTAAAGTGTTGTCTGATTGGTCCAGCCAATGAAGTTGGGGCTTATTTCCCTGTTAAGTACAAGCATAAGAGGCCTATTGGGCATATAACACTGCAGAGGTTGGCGCCAGGGAGAAGATAGACTTAGATGTACACTCGCTGCCTACATGCCAGCAGCCATGTCACCTAGATTATACCTTTATTATGTGGCTTGGCTAATGGCATGTTGGCCAAACAAACAGCATATTGATCGATGAGAGCCAACTGTGTTCAAACCCTTACATTTAAATCCTAGTAAGTGATTTCTATATGTAAGATGTTACCTGATTTACGTATGTTTTACCTAAAGTGCTATTACATGGCTCCTGTAAGAAATCTAGCCTAATGCTACCTGTCCTTTAGAAAGTCCTTGGGCGTCTCTCTCTTGCAGTGAGCCTAAACTCACATGTAAACTCAACCACCCATAACACCAGCTAAACCCCTATCAAGTGCTGTTACATGATAAGTAACAACCCTCACTACAATTCAAGCTATACCCTTCTGTACTGTGATCATGGCAGGGAAGGGGTACAAATTGAATACAAATTAATGTGGTGTGGTTTATGGCCCATCAGCCCTGCTATCCCTTAATAAGGAATATGAGCTTGGACCCCATCAGAACCTGTGGTGGCTACCTATTCCTCCATTCCTCCCCATTAACACCTTTACCTACCATAAATAAATATTTACCTTATAAGTGGCTCAATGGATACCCACGGTATCTATTCCATATGGGTGTCCCCAAGCACCCTATAGATATCTTTATGGATGCTGCCATGGAACCCAATGGCATGCAAGATTAACATCCTACCATGAGGCACTCTATGGACCCCATGCATATTAACGTAATACCATATGGGTCCCTATCGACCTCCACGGTATCTAAAATTAACTCATTATCATGTGGATCCTTATGTACCCCCTTGGCACTAAAACTCCTACCATCAGGGTTATTATGGCCCCCATATTCCCTGTAACGGAACCCATCACTGTTTTACCCTGTTTATGGTTATTTAATTCTTGGTTAAAATATGATCCTAGTAATATACTGTATGTAGGTTGGTTTATGCTCTGCAGAATATTGGCCCCAGGCTAGTGCAGACCTTGGCAGGAGAGATAATCCTGTTACAGATAAGGACGTTTATTCATTCTCAAACATAAGAACAGAGACGGCTGATTTAATCATTGTCTGATTTTATCAAGGAGCCTCAGGGAGGGGTGACCACACCTATTGTTCTCTTTATGTGTATTGTGTGGCCAACTATGGGGGATGTGGATTGCCTGTGGGAAGAGATGTGTATAAATATTTCTGCACATAACAAAATAAAGTCAGTATTCATTTGACTCCCAAATTGTGTGTCGTCCAATATGGGAGGTCGGGGATGGTGAAACTGTAGTGCCTCTTGGGTATTTTACCGTATACCAGCGGAGATATTGGACTGCGTGTTCCAGCTCCGTTACATTCCCTAATACTATCTACCTTAAACTACCTACCCTAAACTTTGTACAAAAAAAATTATAGCACAGTGTAAAAACACAAAATTCAAGGAAATAAAAACATAATTACAGAAAATAAAAACTAGAATCACTATTAAAGTAAAACAAATACATTACCATTAAAAATTAATTGCAGGAAATAGTAACAATTAAACCTGTAGGGCAAAAATCACACATTATCCTCCTTGTATGATCATCCAGCAATGCCCACCAATGTTTATTGACTCCCTGGTTTCACTCTTCAGCCCTGAATGAGTGGACACATCCAATATTGACTGAATCCATTGTTCCTCTCTTTGGGCCATCAATGGAGAAGGCCTCTTCATTCCTGATTAAAAGATCCTCACTCCAAATCTTCGACTCATTTGGTCCTCACCATTTATACAGTTTTTCTAGGACTTTCATTGACTGAAATATGTGTAAATCATATTTTAGCCAATCAGAATTAATCAATTTAAATGTCCTAAACCTGATTGGTTAATCAGTAATCAGAGAAGGCTACCATCTCCTTTCCAATTGATTAAACATGTATCCAATTAGAATTCAGGCAATGAAGTTAGTGCATTATGATTTGTTAAGCCTTTTTACAGTCAGATCAGGACAACACTTACTTTTCCACAAGCTGAAGCGAGGAATGAGTATGTTCAATCAGTTCAGGAGAGGCCTTTTCCCCGGACGGCCAGAAAATGATGAGCAACGGTCTTCAATCAAGAATGGGTGTGCCCACTTATTCAGCCATGAAAAGTGATCGATGATCGTTACTGGACGTTGCTGGATGGGTCATCCAACGAGGCAAATGTAATTATAAAAAAATGAGGAAGCATCTCAATTGCAATGTCCTTGCTAATTTTTTACCTGTGCAAATCACATTTTAAAGGGCCACTTCATTCAACACAATGTGGACCATACAACAGTAAAGACCTCCTTAAAAAAGTTGAAATTGTTTTTGAATGTTTGAAATACGTGCGTTTTTCACTGAAAGATCAAATAAAACAAAACGTGTTTATAGGTTGCATGGGTGTGTGTCATTCAGACTGCTTACATTTCCAGTTTGAAGGGAACAGGTTCTATTTTATTCCCACAGCAGTAAATTCAGATTCTGCTCTCTTGCCTCGATTTTGAGCAATGCACTCCAGTGCAGGACAGTCAGTGATCTGTGCTCCACTCCTGTGCTCCATGCAGCTCTGTGTAGTGATCAAAACAAAACAAAAAATAAACCTTAACAAATTATATCTGTGCAGGCATAGAATGCTGGCCTCACCTAAAAAAGGACAGTTATAGGTTAACTGGCCAGTGCAGTGTAACCTGAGTCCAAGGGAAATCTGTGCTATCAATCATTGCCTTCCCCCATAAAGACTAATACAGCACAGCGAATGCACTCTGCAAGCCGTTACTACTCATGCAACAGTCAGAGGCAGGATAGACTTGTATGTAGATAAAGATTTTAAACTTTTCATTTTTTAGCTGTTATTAGTGTAATTTAAAAAAAACAGGTCATTTTAACTTCCAATCTTGTGCTCTTCACACCATGAAGAGCACTTACAATGAGGTTAGTTGCCCTTTAAATATAACGGAGCAATCTAAATATTTTAAAAAATAATGTGTAAATGTTATCAACTGCTTTGTATGTGTAGCTTCATGTTGATTGTGTGAACTACTGTTAAATTACACTCAATCCATTTTAATATGTGCTTGCAAAGATCTGTGACTACAAGCAAAAAATTATGATTACTTTAAACACTCGGAAAACCACCAGCAAGACATGTTAAACATAGCAAGTTGACCAAAGGTTGCACATTAGATACTACTACAAGCAAAAAAATGCACTGCACACTTTTCTTTAAAGGACTAAGAAAATATGAAGCCTACATGTCAGAGCCCCAAATAGCCATTAAAAAGGTTATCCCTGCCCTTTCCAACTATAAAGAGCATTCAAATTCCTTAAAAGGTTAACAAAGCACCTGTTCACATCATTAAACACATCCACTTAACCAATAATACCATGGGTTAATACCTACCTACCTTTCCGACAAACATCCTTTTCCTTTCCTCGCTCTTCAATGACTCTGTGTAAGCATGCTATGTAAGTTTACTGACATATCATTAAATAAAACATATTAGTATTAATCTTATGTTTTTGAATTACAGTTTATAAATGGAATTCTAATACTAAATAACATTTGTATATTTATTTATGTGCGATTACTAACACTATGTTAAAATATCTGTGCACATATAATTGATCTATTTGTGATTCTATTTTAAAAGATTTACTGATTTGTTTTAATATACAATCAGCTGGGTTTGCAAAGTAATGTGACCATGCATCCTAACAAAAAAAAAGATAAAAATGCATAACATACACATATGTCATACATCTGGTCAGTACGCCAGACTGTTTATCATATAGGAGAAGCGTTTCTTGTTCTATAGAAAAAATTGTGATTATGCAATGAACATCAACAATATGCCACTGGACTCAAAAGACAAGTCTTGGATCTTCTGTGCTGTAAAATTATTTTGTGAGTTACAAGAAGCTTTGATATTTCTTGTTCCACCAACACGCTAAAGTAATTGTATAGGATAAATGTAGTGGAGTTGATGAACATTATATTGTGCATCATATCTTTGAAATACTCCAGTCTTAAGTTGCTAACACAGCATAATGTTTCATGCTGTCCTAGTGATATGCACATCCATTGCACGAAGAAACAATAAGGTAGATTAGGGACCAGTACAATTTTATTTATTCATCAGGGATCTCATATTTGCAACAACTTTAGTACATACCCAGTGGTCTATATAGATTCTCAGTCTACATAGGTAATCAGTAGAGTGAAGTGGGTAGTCAGAGGGAGTATTTGGAGATGAGGCAGGTATATAAGAGAATGGCTGTATAAGTAAGGATTTTAAACTTTATTCTGGAGGCAATTGGAAACCAGTGGAATGACTGATAGAGAGGTGTTGTAGGCATGGAACATTGATGAATCTAGCAGAGGCATTCATTATTGATTGGAGTAGGGATAGACAGTAATTGGGGCTGCCAACAAGGACATTAGTCAAGGAGAGATATGAGTGGATTACATGTTTTGTTGTGTATTGCATGAGTGAAATCGATGGCTTGGGAGGGTCGATGGCATTATCAATTGTGAGAGAGATTTAAGGTGTGGGAATGTTAGTGGTAGGTTTAAGAGTAGAGGCCAAGGGCTAACAGCCTTATTAAGTTGCGATTTGGTCAACTGAATAGGGCTCTATATAAGCACAGAGCATTTTTTTTTTACTGAAGTTTTTAGTTAGTGAAGACTTTGCTTTTAGATAGAAGATCACTAACTAAAAACTTCTGTAAAAAAATATGCTCTGTGCTTATATAGAGCCCTATCCAATTGACCAAATCGCAAGGCAACAAACGCAAAAACGAGTGTCAGTGAAATTCAGTTTGTCATTTGTTTAATCAAGGGAAGATTGGCTTTTTATGGTGAGGGTATTTGAAAGTAAAGCATGTTGTATTTTATTTTTTAATCAATATTCCCTCTTCTCAATAAACTATTTTGAATGTGTTTGAATGACTCAGCAAATGAGCAGTAATACTGTATAACTATATGAATCAGTTTTAACACTGTGGGATAAGGATTGTTTAAATAAAAAAAGACTTAAAATGGATGATTACAAATGTGGGAGTTCCATCATAAACAAACTGAAATTAGTTCATGAAATGAACACAATTACAGCAGAGATTAGAGGCACAGCAGATACCTCTAAATATCCCCCCATGCATTATATATATGAAATACCAACAGACAGTAGAAATGGGCAAATGCATTCAGACAGGAACTAATAATGCAAAAGACAGAGCCTTAAGGGGAGCCTTAAACATCTAGGTACCACAACAAATATATAAACAAAAGTTTTTAGAAACAAAAGTATTTAGAAAAGTTTTGTTTGGAGGAAAAGAACAATAATAACATCTGCCTAACCTTTATAGGTTACTAAACTAGTACTACATACTACATAATTTTGT
The DNA here is from genome assembly GCA_027410445.1 of Discoglossus pictus. Lineage (NCBI taxonomy): Eukaryota > Metazoa > Chordata > Amphibia > Anura > Alytidae > Discoglossus > Discoglossus pictus. The sequence goes on along the minus strand of CM050167.1, from coordinate 126,343,532 downwards.
TATAATAATTAGTTATGCTCACGATAACAAGAGTTGATATACCTATCAGCTGCACAAACTGGTTACTAGTGTTTAGTTTGTATATTTGATTTATTTAACACCTCATTTTGTTGTTTTTTCTATTGTTATTTTAATTAAAGGGATATGGAAGATATAATACATACTATATGTAATATACCAATTAACTTATTTGCTTCCATGTACTTTGCTTAAAACTCTGTATCTAGTGTCCTAGCCTATCAGGCACCACATCTTAGAAAAAGTGCTGCAACAAGCTACTGAGGCAGTGGGCAGATCCATACAGGGACAATTTATTTAAGGTAGCAAAAACGGAGCTTTGACATATATTACAAACCTAGTAAGATCCCAGGCATATTACATACCTAGTAAGATCCCAAAACCTTCTGTATACCTTTTAATGTTTAATTAAAAGTTGTTTTATATGTTTTATTATATAAAAAAGGGATCTATCCCTCCTTGCCTGCGCATTTCTTCTGCAGCACTGACAGCTGCAGTTACAGGTGCCATCCACCAGAGGGCGCTGTGAGTTTTTGGGCACCATCATGTTCCAGGGAAGGCAAAGAACTATTTTCCCCTCCAACTCGTTGGCGCTGAATCGACAGCAAGGCCATCGCCATGTTCAGCGCGGGCACTCAGCCCCCCAGGGCCTCGGGCGCACCTCTCATAGCTCAAGGCCCTTTCTGTCGGTGCACCTTATATGCTAAAATTGGCAGCGCCATGTGTCGGCCGGAGGCAGAACTGCAGCTGTCAGATTTTGTGATGGTGAAGAGGGAAAGGACCTAAAAAGTAACAGGATAGATAGTATAGCATGGATTAATGTAGCCTTGAATAAAGAGATGTATTAAAGCATAATCCTACATAGACCATTATAACAGCTATTTATACTTATTTATCATTCTGTCTGATAGGTGCATATCTTTCCATGATGTGCTAAACATGTATAACATATTTATCTTAACCTAAAGTTTTTTTTTAAAACAAAAAATAAATGTGGGGTCTCCAAGCAACATAATGATAGTCAGGACTGCACTTTGCATGTATAACATTTAGAGCATATATGTGTGAAATAAATTGTGAATGATTCACAGTTTGTACATGATTTGGGGATAAAAATGTTTTAAATCAAATGCGTTGCAGAGAAAATGTTACAAGTGATTTCACAGGACAAACAGAAGAAGAATAAAATCAATAGTCTATACTTTGCAAATGCTAGGTATTCTGTATAATCCCTAAGAATTATGTGCAATGCATAGGCAAATTATGAAATAATATAATATGCATTCCGTACTTTGCCTAGACATTGCATACAATTCCTGAATTTCACACTGCTCCTATAGTATATATAGTATATTTTTGTGTGCATATTTCATTTTCTTAAATATTCATTTTGTGTTTTTTTTGTTTTTTTACAATTCAGTGGTTAATTACTTAGTTGTGCGGGGGACATCAAAGGTCATGCTTTGGAGCACTGAGTGGTAGCAATTGGCTGTTCATCATCTACATCATGCAGCCAGTACTTTTACAGTGTATCATTAAAACACTTAAAACTGTTTGTTCAATTGATTCTTCAACCTATAACATGTCACTTTCCTTTTTGGTTATCATTAGCACTCGGTAACAGCAGGTGGATAAGTATATTACATGAGCTAGGCTGAAACCAGTTAGTCTCAGCAGCTGATTTGGGTTAGTTCTTTCACTCTTGCATCTGATAAAGAGAGTTGTCAAATTCCAGTGACTGATGGATGTGGTATGTTAACAGATTTTAAATATATCTTGATTGAGTACCAATGATTCAGTCAGTTGTCCCACTGCACTACCATTGAGGATGAAGTTGCCAAAAGCCTGTTCTTTTTGGCTTTTTTTTATGGTTTTTACTGTCTGAGTTCCATTCAGATTTGTGCACCACACATGTCCCAGTTACTATTCCTTCATTCCCCTTGCTATATCCTATTCATATGTTTACCACATACATATATAAAAAAGCATACATTTATCAGAAAATGACAGGCATACATGAAGGGCAAGTACTATCTCCTTTAATTATATTTTTTAGTTCACCATTAACAATTAATCTGCATATTGCAGATCAGAGGAGATCTAAAAAGGTTGAGCATGATAGACTGAATCTATATAACTATGTAATTAACTAACATTAAAAATCGGTATGCAATCAGTAGCAAAGAAAAGGTTTAACAAGGAAAACTCACTTTAACTCATTAATGGCCACTGCTGTATCCCACCCACCTCTCCCATTGTTCTGAGCACTACTGAAAAGAAGAACAGTTATTTCAACTGAAGTAACAATAATTATCCATTCTGGATTGCTATCTTGTCGTGGTGAAGGACCTTGTGTACTTCAATGAAGCGGTGAGCTATACCATGTATGGTCATCCAAGATGGCCATGGCATAGCAGAGAGGTCAGACAAATCACAGTCCACTGGAGAAAGAACTGGCAACCCGCATCAGTATATTTGCCAAGATAATTTTATGGATAAGAGCGATATGGTCCATTGGGCCACCGAGAGTCAAACACGACTTGACTTAACTGAACAAAAGACATTAATCAGGCAGATTGGGTCACCAGGAGCATGTGCTGTTGCATAAGGGATTATAGATACAATCCCATAACCCCCTGCATCTCCAAAGTGAGCATCACCATTAATGAGGTAAACTGTGTTTTTAAATTACACTGTTTGTATTTATAATGTTAATGGCGAACTAAAAATAATAGATTTATCATGAAATGCACTTAAAGTGGCCCTTTAAAGGCATAAATGTCACTGAATAATACACTTCTGTGGATAAGAATATTATATGGCACAGCATTGGCAATGTGAGGCACTCTGCTGCCACTTGAAAATGTTCTGTCATAGGCCTGGGCCTCATGGGTCTAGGCAAAAATATGTCACTGCCTGTTATAGAAATCGTGGGGAAAAGGGCTACACTTAAGGGTAAGTGAAAAATCTGTTCATGCAAAATACTGGACAATATTGCAATTAACATTTCCAAAGCAGAATATACTCAAATTGTTTTTAAGTAGTTCACATTAGAGTTTTAAGTATACTATTGTGAGACTTAATTAAGCCAAATTTATAGGTCGATTTTATGAGCAGACTAGATTGGCCTTTTTGATTTTTATCTGCCAGCAAATCTTTGTTTCTATTTTTCATTATTTCTCCTGTTATTTGTTTGGTAACATTACCATATATTTGTTGGATCTATTCTGTTATAGTTACAGCACAGGTCCGCTAGATAGCGCTGCCAATATGTTAGAAAAGTTCAAAGCTTAGAATGGTAGCCTAACCCTTAAACTAACTCTAACCATTACCCTAACAGTTTACCTAAGCCTTGACTCTATGATATTGCACTGGAATATTGTCAGCGCCATCTAGCGGTTGGTGGTCACCACACTGCAGCCGCGGACTGGTGCCGTAACCATGACAGGATACAACCATTTTTGTTTTTGCAGGATATTTTTATTATATGGTAAAAATACTAAGACATTACAGGAATGAATAAGCTGTTGCAAGAAAGCAGCATTTCTTTATAGCTCTGGGGCATCCAGAAATGATAGATTACAGATTATATTAGATTTTATAGATTATAATAGCAATAATTCAATTGCCCCGAAAAAGATAAGAAATGTGGATAAAATAGTGTGATGTAACAGAAATGGCACATCGAATCAAAGGGTTTCTATGAACTTACACAGCTAGGAGTTCAATTACTAAGACATATATGAGAAAGGGGTGGGGGCAACACTCATAAGAACAAGGTGTGGTGATTAAGATGTGGTGAAATCTGCAAGGGGATTGAAGGGTTGTAATATTTTGATTTGTCAAAAAAGAGGCCAGTTATTTTAATAAGTCTGAGTGTAAAATGATACCCTATAACAAGTTGTATAAGCAGCTAGTGAAATAAAATGTATTATATCAACTATTGTAAATTAGGTAAATAGCTAGTGCTATACCTAGTACTATAATACATTGTATTTTATGTTACATAAGAATTTGGTTTTAATTTTTTTTTATGATGGGTATTGATTGTTGCATCAGACTAATTTCTGGCTAAATATAGCCCAATAAAGACTTATATTGTATATTTTGGTACACACAGTGAATGACAGCTATTACTCAAGGTAATAAAATCAGATAATGATGTGCTTTCCCTCCAAAGGGATTTACATAAATTAGAGAAATGGGCATCTAAATGGCAGATGAGATTTAATACGAATAAATGTAAAGTTATGCATCTGGGAAGGAAAAATAGCCATGCAATTTATAATCTTAATGGAGCAAATCTAGGTGTATCAGATATTGAAAGGGATTTGGGAGTGCTTGTGGACAACCACCTAGGTAACAGTGCTCAAAGCCAAGCAGCAGCTGCAAAGGCAAATAAAATATTAGCATGTATTAAGAAGGGTATAGAAGTAAGGGAAGCAAATATAATTCTGCCACTATACAAATCTCTAATACGCCCTCATTTGTAATATGGGGTACAATTTTGGGCACCACTTCATAAAAAGGACATTTTAGAGCTGGAAAAGGTACAGAGAAGGGCTACAAAACTAATAAGGGGAATGGAGGGGCTAAGTTATGAAGAAAATTAAACGTATTTTCTCTAGAAAAAAAGGCATCTAAGAGAGCGGAGATATGATTACCTTATATAAATACATCCAGGGTCAGTATAAAGATTTGTCAAGGGAGCTTTTTGTGCCAAGAGGTTTTCAACTAACAAGAGGACATCCCTTGAGGTTAGAAGTAAAAAGATTCCACCTTAAAGAAAGAAAAGGGTTCTTCACAGTAAGGGTGGTTAATCTGTGGAATTTTCTACCAGAGGAGGTAGTGACAGCGAATTCGATAGATAACTTTAAAAGGGAACTGGATTTATTTCTAATTAAAAAGGGAATTCAGGGTTATCCTGGATAATTAGAGAGACAGTATTGATCCAGGGAGAAATCCGATCGCTAGTATCTGGGGTCAGGAAGGAAATAAAAAAAATGTTCCCTTTGAGATGATTGGCTAGTTTCGCTAGGGTTTTTTTTTTCTGTTTGCCTTCATCTGGATTAATTAATAATTTGAAATAAAATAAAAAATAAATAAATAATTGATTAATAATTAATTGACAACAAATTAATGAATAACTAATCCGCATATTGCAGATCAGAGGAGATCTTAAAAGGTTGAACTTGATGGACTGAAAGTCTTTTTTTCCAACCTTAATTACTATGTAACTATGTAACTATGTAAAAATATGTGTCATTCTTGTATTGTAGTCATTTTTTTCTGTTACCTCACAGTAGTCACTCATACATTTGTATATTGTAATATTCAGGTTAGTGGTAGAAGTACCACAGTGATTATATGTAGGAAGCGCCAGTTGAAAATCTGATTAGGTGGGAAAGTAGAGAAAGGGAAAGAGAAACTTGTAAACTGAAATTCAGCTGCTGCAACCAGTCTGGGGAAACAGCTGGTGTCAGTCAGGACCATGCAATATAATTATCCACCTGCTATAATTTAATGTGGTGAAGGGGCTTGTGTACCTCAATTAAGCTGTGAGCTATACCATATAGGGTCACCCAAGATGGGCAGGTCATTGCAGAGAGGTCAGACAAACGGCAGTCCACTGGAGAAGGAATTGGCAACCCACTCCAGTATCTTTGCCATGAAAACCATATGGATAAACACAACCAGAAACACAGACAGATGTAACTGGCGTGCTGGGTCCATATGGTCACTGTTTTTTTTTGTCACATAAGAATATTTCATGACCTTTAGGATACATTTGACAAGCTTGTTCTATAGACTGTGAGAAGAAGGACTACACCTAATGGTAAAGAGATGAAGACTGGTCCTAGGACATTCATGCATAACAGTGTACAATACAGCATCCTGTAAAACACAAATTACAACACGCGGAACGGTATATATATATTTTTATTATTCTTTATTTTTGCACACGATAGGCAATGCAAGGCTAATACAATTCAGAGACTTGCGCAGAAGCCAAAATATAAAATAGCATACTTATAAACATAGGCCCTCATTCAATAGCAATTTTGACAATTGAATAGGGGTCTAAATAAGCACATCACATATATTTTTTAAATAAGTTTTTAGTTATTAAGCATCTATCCAAAAGCAAGGTTTTCACTAACGAAAAACTTCTTTAAAAAATATATGTTATGTGATTATTTTGATCTCTATTGACTTAGCAAAATCGCAATTGAATATGGGCCATAGACATTTACATCAGCCTCCATGACAAGCCACTTTATAGATTCCATACAACTTGCTCCCCATCGAGGAATTATTATTATTTTTTTTAAAACATCTTTATTTCCCCATAGCCAATATTAAAGTGCATTTTTGTGACAAAGCTAAGGCTTGCGCAGAAGCCGCTGTACAGATGCATATTCTCGCCAAGATCTAAGCTTACGCATAAGCCTCAATAGAGGTACATACTATGCTAAAGATGAAAAGCGATACTCTACGCTTTATATACATGTTTACTAACGCTTCCATTCTCATCTGTGGTTTATTTGCTATTCTGTGCTCTATCACAACAACCCTATGTGGCTATCAATCGGGTCTTGGAGTGAGTACATAAGTTACTTTGATTGGTATGGTTTTAGATAGTAGTTAACTAAAAATTATTCAACAATTCCAAACATACCTAAAGGTAGAACATATATGAAACAAAACATTTCGCTTAGTGATATGGTAGATCGGTGCATCCATGCTCGCAGCCATGCTCGCAGCCCGGACGAGGGTCGTCGTATGTCCCCTTACCACCTTTCCCATGTAAGTGCGTGTTTCACTTGTCAACCCTCTGTGTTCTCCTGGTATTGTTCCCACAACTACCAAATTCTGTTGAATTTTTTGGTGGTGTGTCTGACTAAGGAGGTTAATCTATCCATAAGGTAATTGTCTTTTATCTTTGCTAGGACCAGAGCTACCGAGGGCAATTCCGGGCTTCGCCACTTCTGAGCTAGCGCCCTACGTGCTGCTAAGTAAATCATGTTCAGTAATTGTTGCTCTGGACGTGGGAGGTCTACTGTTGGTCTGGAGAGCAGGCAGGCCCAGGGATCTAACTGTAACGGTCTCTGCAGTATGTTTGTGCTAAGGTTGATGATTTGAACCCAGTATGCCTGTACTAGGGGGCACTTCCACCACATATGTACATAGGTGCCTCGTTCCCCGCAACCGTGCCAGCATAGATCTGTGGAAGTGATCTGCATGCGGAATTGTTTCAATGGTGTAGTGTACCATCTAAGAAGTGTTTTGAATGATTGTTCCTGGAGGGTGACACATATTGATGATCTGGCTGTGGCCTCCCATATATCCTGCCAATCTGAGCCCTCTAACGTCTCACCCAGGTCTGTCTCCCATTGCTCTATGTAGCGTAATTCCCCCCATTCTTTGGCCTGCCCGCTAAGGTGAGAGTACAGTAAAGATATGAGTCCTTTGGGGTGTGTTTCTTGGTAGTACATATTCTCAAACCAGGTAAGGGGGAGGGTGGCTATCTCTTTGACTTCTTTTGAGCTAGCGAAGTCTCGTAATTGGAGGTAGCGGAAAAAGTCCCTGGTTGTTAGGGGGGATTGTTCCCTGAGCTGGTCGTAAGTAACTATTTGGTCATTTTTGTATAGATGGCAGTATCTCTGGATACCTGCTCTCTCGAGACCACTAAAGACTCCTGCTGCCATACCCGGTTGTAAGGATCGGTTTCGAAGTACTGGAGACATTGGGGAGGGGAACCTGCTTAAAGAGTACTTGGCTGCTATTTGGTCCCAGATTCTCAGGGAGTTTGTTATTGCTGGGCAGGTTACTCTGGGGAGTGTTCTGTGTGCCTTGTGTAGCCAGGGGTAAAATTGTGGTAGATCTTGCCCCATTAGTGATGACTCAAGTTCTACCCACCGTCTGGCGTCTGGTGTGGAGTGCCAGTATGCAATTTGTGCTGTCTGCGCCGCTAGGTAGTATATGTACAAGTTCGGTAATCCTAGTCCCCCTCTGTCCTTGGGGCGGTATAGGAGTTTTCTTGCTATTCTAGGCCGGTTCTTTTGCCAAATGAACATGTCTATTGCTTTTTGGAGTATGGTTAGTTCACTCCTTTTGATCGTTGTGGGCAGGGCCTGGAACATGAACAGTATTCTAGGAAGAATATTCATTTTAACTGAGTGGAGCCTACCTAACCACGAGATGGGTTTGTCTGTCCACTGTTCCAGGTCCCTTATGAGTGACCGAATCAATGGGGAGTAGTTTGTGTCATGTAAATGTTCGTACTGCGCTGTGAGTTTGATCCCTAAATAGGGTATGTTGTGGTGGGCAGATGATGTCTAACCTGTATTGCAACCCTGTCTTGAGCCGGGAGGTGAAATGGTAGTGCCATGGATTTGGTGAAGTTAACTCTGTAGCCCGCTAGGGTTCCATAATTCTCTAAAAGTTGTGTCAAATTTTCCATGGAGGTCAAGGGGTCCGTGAGAGTCAGCAGTACGTCGTCTGCATATGCAGATACTTTGAAGGTTTTTCCTGCTACCCTTATTCCCTGTATGTGTGGATGTTGTCGTATGGCTTGTAAGAGCGGTTCTAGAGAGATAGCGAACAATAGCGGGGATAGAGGACAGCCCTGTCGTGTGCCGTTGTGAAGGTGGAAGGGGGTCTTAGCAGCTCCTGCTATCAGGGTTTGGGCTCTCAGGTTGGTGTATAGGGCACGTATGGCCTGGATGTATGCCCCCGGGAAGCCCCACTCCTCCAGCAGGCCAAACAGGTATGGCCATTGCACCCTGTCAAAGGCCTTCTCCGCATCCAGGGATAAGGCCAGTGAAGGCTGCACGGACACCTGCATGTACCATGTGAGCACCGCCCCCCTGCGTGTATTTTCGTACAGTTGTCTACCTGGTATGAACCCTACCTGATCAGGGTGGATTAGGCGTGTGAGCATCGGCGCTAACCTGACTGCCAGGATTTTTGCGTAGATTTTGAGGTCGGAATTGATCAGGGAGATGGGTCTATAATTTGCAGCCAATTCGGCATCTTTCCCGGGTTTTGGGATAAGCGTGATATTGGCCAAAGCCATATCTGCGTCGGGTACTCCGCCCGTCATGAAGTGATTATATAAGGAGGTGAGATGGGGGACCAATTCTTCTTTGAATTTCTTGTAATACCCTATGTCGTATCCATCAGGGCCTGGGGCTTTGTTCCCTTTTAAGAACCCTATTGCTTGTTCTACTTCCTGTTGTGTGATCGGATATTGTAGGACTGGGATATCTGTATTAGTCATCGCAGGGAGTTTAATGCCGGTGAGAAGTGCACGAAGTGAGGAGCGTATTTGTTCTGGCGTGTTTTGTGCAAGATGTGTCTCCCCATATAGGTTTGAATAAAACTCTGTAAACACCCTGTTTATTTCTTGGGGGGTCGTTGAAATTTCTTGGGTGAGTGTGCGTATTTTCATGATGGGTTTGTGGTCCCCGCGGGGGCGTAGTGCTCTGGCTAACAGGGAGTCCATTTTGTTGGACCTTTCATAGAACAGTCGCCTAGACCTCTGAATGGAGTGTGCTACCCCCTCAAGCAGTACACTCCTGATCGAGTGCCTCAATGCTGAGAGTTCTGCTAATTTTTCTGCAGTGGGATTGTGTTTGTGCTGTTGTTCCGCTTTTCTCAGGGCGTTCTGAAATTCTATCAATGCCTGTGTGTTGCTCTTTTTTTTTGTGCGTTGCTGCTCTTATGAAGTGTCCTCTCATAACCGCTTTATGAGCCGCCCATAACGTTACTGGGCTGACTTCTGGCGTGGTGTTATGTGTGAAGTATTCTGTGAGGAGAGTACGTGTGTCCTCGCATATGTTGTTGCTATTTAACAGGCTTGTATTAAGGCGCCATGTCCAGGTGGCGGAATATTTGAGTTTGTCCAGTGTTACTGATACGTCTGCGTGGTCCGACCATGTAATACTGCCAATGTCAGCATGTATGAGTTTGGACATCCCTACCCCGTTGAGGAAAATATGGTCAATCCTTGAGTATGTCCCATGGGGTGTCGAATAGAACGTGTAATCCCGTGTGTCTGGGTGTTGGAGCCTCCATGTGTCTAGGAGTTGCGTGTCTGTAAGGAATGTGTGCAACAGCTTGTCCTGCGCACCTCTCCCATGGGACCTAGGTGAACCTGATTTCGAGCTTCTGTCAATCGCTGGACATGGAACCGCGTTAAAGTCGCCCCCCACTAGTGTTATCCCTCCCCCTCCAGCATTTGTCCCAATACTTTGGGTCTGGTATGTTAGGAGCGTATACGTCAATGATTCTTATTTTCATACTATGTATAGTGCCTATTAGAGCAATGTAGCGGCCCTCCGGGTCAGCTAGTGTCTCCGTGACATGGAGTGGGCAGTTTTTGTGTACCGGTATTGCCACTCCAGCACGCTTATGGAGCGCTCTCGCCTCATGGGTCTGTGGGAAATGTCTGTCTTTCAGGGAAATTGACACTGTCTTAGAAATGTGGGTTTCCTGTATAAGGGCTATGTCTATTTTGTGTGATTTCAGGTCTCTCAACAAAAGCCTACGTTTGTTCGGGGTATTAAGTCCCTTAACGTTGAGAGAGGCGACCTTAAGGGCCATTTGTGTGGGGTGTGGTGGTGTGTTTGTGTGAGCACCTACTTTGTTATGTGGTCTGTTTCCCACCAGTCGTGGGTGGATCCCCCTCGTCCGAGCTGCGGGCAACAGCGATCACGTACTGCAGTGTGGCCACAAAGTCGTTTCGTAGGAAACCTCTTCTGCGAATAGAAAGTACACCTATAACTCTCAGGTCAAAAGCATAAACATAAACAAAAAACATAAACAAGCATAAACATAAACTTAAATAAGACTCCGGTCTTACACCCTGCCAGAGATAGCAGGGGGCATGGGTTCTCTTGTCCGAATAATGTGTAAATCCGGACGTATCTATTTACAGATGTTTTGAGATACGTATTTGTGTTGGTATATCTGATATATTGGTGAGAGAGCCGGTTACAGAAGGTCAGGTACTGCTATGGACAAGTCCGCAGGAATCGCCGGCTCCAAGGCAGTGTGCGTTGTGTCTGTAAAGGCTTTCGTTGGTGTGTGGTCGCTTGTGTCGGTGGGCAAGCAGGCACTTGCGTGTGTCATAATCGTTTGGAACTGGGTATGAGCCATTGTTCCTTTGTTACCTTACGGGGTATGATGTAGTGGTAGGTTGGAGGCTAGGTCCCAGAGCGGGGGTGTCGTTCTGGTCCAGAGTTAAATGTCCATTCTGTGTTGCTTGTGTAGTTAACACCTTGATGCTTCTGGGGGGGGACCTAGCCTTTGTCATGGCTTCTTCATGTTCTCTGAGCCGGTGAGTGGTCACCCCTTCTTTGGTCGTCTGTGGAGCTCATTCTTTGCCTTTTGGGGGGTGAGCGTCTTCTCTGTTCCCTCGGAAGTCTCATGTGGGTCCGCACTGGGTCCATGGCATACCAGTCCATAATACGCACCTCTGTGAGTTTCAGTGCCCTGATAAATGGTGGCACGTCTCTGTGTTCTGCTATAATGTGGTTGGTCCCTTTAAGTGTGACGATAAGGGCCAAGGGGAAGCCCCATCGATATTTGATGTTTCTGGCCCACAGTTGGTCTGTGATTGGCTTCAGGTGTCGCCGTGCTTGGAGAGTGAGCCATGAGAGGTCTTGGTATATCTGTATCTCATGTCCGTGGAACAGCAGTGGCGGCTCAGTTTTTCTTAGCGTCTTTAGTATACGATCCTTATCTGTGAAATAATGTAAGCGACATATGATGTCCCTTGGGGCGTCTCCGTTGTTACTTTTGGGTCTAAGTGAGCGGTGTGCTCTGTCAAAGTGGACCGGTGCTGATGGTGGTTTCTCTGGAATTAAATTGAATAGCTCTTGCAGGGCTATTTGGATGTTTTCAGCCTCTGTTTCAGGTAGACCCTTTATCCTGAGGTTATTTCTGCGCCCCCTATTGTCAATATCATCTAGTGATCTCTGAAGCTGTGACATTTGGGTGTCGTGGGCATCTAAACGGTCTGAGAGGGCGGTAATTTGGGTCTGCACATGTCCCCTATCTCCCTCTAGGTCCTGGACACGGAGGCCTACCTGCCTGATGTCTGCGCCCAGTACCTCCATCTTGTGCTGAAATGAAGCTTCTAGTTTCTGCAGCATAGCAGTGAGGTCTGCCTTAGAAGGCAAGTTCTTAAGCAGTTCCTTGATGTCTGGGGCTATTGATGCCTCGGATGCTGCTGGGCTGGATGGGTTGGAGAAGCGCTCTCCCGCCGCCGGCACCATATTGGCTTCACTGTGCTCCGCAATGCGGCCTGTGTAGTCTTTAAAAAGTTTGGAAACCGAGCCCGGTTTCTCGGCGGGTACCTTCCCGCTGCTTGTGTGGGCGCTCTGCGTCCGTCTGGGGTTTGTGCTCGTGTCCCTGCAATTTTACTGCCTGCGCTGCCGGAGCCGTTGTAATATGCGGCCATCTCTGCTGACGGTCGGCCACGCCCCCCTCGGAACAGTATTTTAATAAGAATAGTGAACAAATTATGAAATACAAATAATACAGCAAAAGCATCTAAAGAAATAGATACCATACCCAGTTTATACACTTTTGTTGTCTTTACTTTTAAGTACAAATGTCAAATCATTTTTCTTTGCATTATCTAAATAATTATTATGTTGTTTTTTTTCTGCAAACTGTGCATTTAAAAAATTTACCATTTGCATGTTGCTGTATCCTGATACATAAAGTCTAAACAATAACACAGCCCAACAAATGTAATCTTTTTTTCTTATAGCATTGGTCAATCTTTTACTAATTTTGCGGTGCTAAATTCAAATATCTAAAAATCTTGCATAAAGTTTTCATCTTTATGGTTCCCCAGAAATCCTTGACCACACATAAGAATGATTTCCATGCAGCGCACCTCTAATCTGGGGACCAACAAAGATATCTTCTTTGAGTTTTGCGTCACTTAGGTTATATACAAATATATATATACAAATAGATATAATTTATTGACCCCTATTAGGAAAATGTAAACCAATATTTGGATTAAAAAATTAACTGGGGGAAAGGTGGAAAAATGTAAAATCCTGAATTTTGAGAAATAGATTTCATTTAACAGAATAAGGTAGAGGTTTATATGTTAAAATCGAAAATCTGTTTAGATATTATTATTATTATTATTATTATAACTAAGTATTAAATAATTTACAATATCAGGAAATATATGCTGTTCTAAAATTAGAATTAAGGATTGATATTCAAAATCTAGAAACGTTATATCTAGAAAACAATACATATTTATTATAAAAAATATATATAAAGTGACATTAAGATGTTACTTAGATCCTGATTACATTAAGACATTTGTTTACAGCATTCTTATTTAAAGGTTTTAGGAAGAAAAGAACATATGTTCTTATGTGGAGAAATGCCTGTAGAGAGGTGTCTTTAATATAATCAATTATACATTTCAGATATAATTATTTACAGATCAGTACATTGCTCTTGTAGAATAAACTTCTACCTAATTATACCAAAAATATCTCAAAATGAGTATATACAATCTGTCTTGCTAAACTTCTTTACCAAGCTCAAATTAAAAATAAAGTTAGCAGCTCAGGAGAATGATAATACTAATTATTTTATAAACATATATGGCCTACGTAATATTTAATAAAATAGTATTTTATATGAAAGATGAAAATATTTCAGATTTTGATGTTTATTGTTATAAAACGTATATTATACAGTATAATCTTTGTTGTCTAATTTATTTTCTCTTTAATATTGCACATTATTTATTAAATTTCTAATTACAAAAACTTATCAGAAAAGATTTAGCAATCTTAATATGTACAGCCAGGACAAAAGATAATAAAAGAACATTAATATAAGCTCTCTCTTTCTACACAAGAGTATAATATTTAAAGAAGTATAACTGTTAATGGTAATTATGCTCTACTGAAAGGGTGATTGATAGCAAAAACACACTTTTTTTTAATACTTTTTTTCTAATAGTCATCATGTAAACCATGTTTTCTAAACAATTTAAGCAAACCTTGATTACACTCAATATTTTATCATTCAATCATTCAATTAAAAATGTTGTTCAATTTATCCTTCAACCCATAAAAAATAACAGATGGATAGGCGTGTTGGTTGGGCTAGACTGAAACCAGTTGTTCCTTTAAGACTGGTTGCAACAGCTGTTTTAAGTTGGTACGTTCTCTTTTGGACTTGATAAAAAAAATATCCTTGTTTTACAGCATAGCTGTCAAGCTGGTACCTAGCCAGCTTAAGAGAACTTTATTGAGTACAGGTGGCAAAATCTATTTCATTTTCACACTTGTGTTCCTAGATTAATGTACCAAACCTCCAGTCTGTTTCCCTCACTCAAGGACAAAACTGGAACAACCTCTTGTAAAGACTGTGGGAAGATCAGTGCACTGACTGGTCCTAGAATCTATATGTAAAAGCAGCACACAATGTTGCGATCATCATATGTAATTCAGAAAAATAAATATTGTAAAACATTAATAGAAAATTAATGAGAGTTGAGACAAACATGTTTTAAATGGTTGAATGTTTTTCAGTCCAAGCATCTAAACAAATACAGGACAGTACATAGGTATACTTAAAAGAAAACATATCTACAAACACACTCAAAAGATGTCCAACATTAAATATTTGTTCTGCTCCTTATACTATATTCATTCCAACACTATCCATTATTTCTCATTTAACTCCTATGATTATAATAATTATTGATTTATATAGTGCTCAATGTGCTTGTAGGACAAAAGGAATTATATAATTATTCACAGTCCCAGGTGAGCTGTGCTTGACATCTTTTAGGAGAACAGGTAGGGTGTCCTGCATCTGGGGCAATGGACGGATTAAGTAGTTCCATCAGCCAACAGTGGTAGCTGAGGCCATGTCTTCTAATAATGTCTCCTGTATACTGCAGGTAGAATTGGAGATAGATATAATCTTATGGAACATGAAAAGGGAAATGGATTTAAGTATTTAAGTAGACACCCTGAGAAAAGATTTAAACCATTTGAGGACAGTACCACCAAGTCTACAGTAGTTGTTCAGCTAATCTATTAATAGTACATAATCCACTTAGTTACGGTAAATGCAGGAGAGAGCTGAATGAGACTAGGGATTGAATAATTATCTCTATATCAGATGGTCATTGAAAACACAAACAAAGGCTGTTTCTGTGATGTGTCTTTTCCTGAACCTTGTCTTTAAAGCATCATAAGTGATATGTTTCTGCAGATGGATTTCCAGTTGCATTCCAACTACTTTTTTTTGGTAACCTTTACAAGCCAAGGAAACTTTGAACCAGTCCTGTAATTTGCCAGATTCAATTTCTTACAATTTCTGAAGTTTTTACACATATTTCTATTAGTAACTAGAGAATTGCCCGTCAAAAAATGACGGCAAAGAAATTATAAGGTAGCTAATGCTGTTTGGTGTATAATATTGAAATCTATAATACATTAATAAATGAATATACTTTACGTATTTTGAAGCCTTGTGTTGAAGAGCTGGCAATCTGTTTTGAGGTTGCTGCAGCATTAGTGGTGTGGGGCTGCTGTGTAAGCGTGCTGAATGTGTGCAGTGTAATAGTGTGCGTGCGCGAGACCAAACCGTTAGCGTAGCTGTGTACTTCCGCATTGTCGTAAAATGGAGGGTAATGTGTGGTATGCGTCTTAGCGGAATATCCGTAGGTGTTTTGTGGTGTTTAGCGAGTTTCTTCTGGTGTTTTGCGTGGTTAGAGTGCTGTAGCCTCGTTTTCGTTTTTTTCGGCAGCCATTTTTTCTCTCGCTTAGAGAATTTTTTAGTGTCTAAACTCTTTTAGTTTTTTTTTTTGCAATACTTACACTAAAGACAAAGAACTGAGACCTCCTGGTTGTAATCAGCAATTTCCAGCAATGATCTGCCATTAGCAAGATTTACCACAGTGTCCTTGGTGCTGACCAACCTGGAAAAATTCTAACTTTAAAGGACCACTGCAGTTAAAAATGACACTTGTCTGTACCAAACAAACAATATTAGCGGCTGTGTAAGCCATGGGCATAAAGCATTTGGGGAAAATCTGAATTTCAACACAAGTACAAAAATCCGGGAATGAGGGAACAGAGATAGCCTTATTCGATTAGCTACTTGCAAATGCGTTGAACTCATAAATTTGGCTTCATTTTTCTTTTATAAATGTTTATAGGCATTCTATTGACTTAAGAATTCATTAGTGCCAATAAGTAATACTTGCCGAATATGTAGCAATATTAAGATGTGATTTTAAGTGTGTATACATTTATGAATTGGGCAATTGAATCAGGCCCAGAGCTATTAAAAACATAATTGGAGCAATAGCTCTCCAGAAATATAAACATCCCTCTCATATACACAACTTCCACCATTGTATCATGGATCATGGAGGCAAAAAAATGTATTTATTTTTTTACTTACAAACTAGATGTACAACTTATTTATGCTCTGAATCACACAAAGTCTTCAAACATTTTTTTTTTTATTGTGCGGTAGTCCTTTAACATAATTTGTTCATGATATTCTATCAAACATCTAATTATCCTTATAAGAAGTAACAAAATATTGAACCAAACTCAGAATGCTAAAAAAGACAAATCTTAAAGAAAATCTATGGGTATTATGTTGAAGGAGACCTATGGTTATGGGTCTAATCACTCTCCTGCCTGTGCCAGCAGATTTCCAAAAGAGATTAGCTCTGCCTATCCTTTTCCATATTTGAGCTACAGCACGATTGGCTGACCATATTATATCCAAAGTTAAAACCAAGTTTCAGTGTACCACAATTGGTTATCATATACAGGGAGTGCAGAATTATTAGGCAAGTTGTATTTTTGAGGATTAATTTTATTATTGAACAACATCCATGTTCTTAATGAACCCAAACAACTCATTAATATCAAAGCTGAATATTTTTGGAAGTAGTTTTTAGTTTGTTTTTAGTTTTAGCTATTTTAGGGGGATATCTGTGTGTGCAGGTGACTATTACTGTGCATAATTATTAGGCAACTTAACAAAAAACAAATATATACCCATTTCAATTATTTATTTTTACCAGTGAAACCAATATAACATCTCAACATTCACAAATATACATTTCTGACATTCAAAAACAAAACAAAAACAAATCAGTGACCAATATAGCCACCTTTCTTTGCAAGGACACTCAAAAGCCTGCCATCCATGGATTCTGTCAGTGTTTTGATCTGTTCACCATTAACATTGCGTGCAGCAGCAACCACAGCCTCCCAGACACTGTTCAGAGAGGTGTACTGTTTTCCCTCCTTGTAAATCTCACATTTGATGATGGACCATAGGTTCTCAATGGGGTTCAGATCAGGTGAACAAGGAGGCCATGTCATTAGATTTTCTTCTTTTATACCCTTTCTTGCCAGCCACGCTGTGGAGTACTTGGACGCGTGTGATGGAGCATTGTCCTGCATGAAAATCATGTTTTTCTTGAAGGATGCAGACTTCTTCCTGTACCACTGCTTGAAGAAGGTGTCTTCCAGGAACTGGCAGTAGGACTGGGAGTTGAGCTTGACTCCATCCTCAACCCGAAAAGGCCCCACAAGCTCATCTTTGATGATACCAGCCCAAACCAGTACTCCACCTCCACCTTGCTGGCGTCTGAGTCGGACTGGAGTTTTCTGCCCTTTACCAATCCAGCCACGGGCCCATCCATCTGGCCCATCAAGACTCACTCTCATTTCATCAGTCCATAAAACCTTAGAAAAATCAGTCTTGAGATATTTCTTGGCCCAGTCTTGATGTTTCAGCTTGTGTGTCTTGTTCAGTGGTGGTCATCTTTCAGCCTTTCTTACCTTGGCCATGTCTCTGAGTATTGCACACCTTGTGCTTTTGGGCACTCCAGTGATGTTGCAGCTCTGAAATATGGCCAAACTGGTGGCAAGTGGCATCGTGGCAGCTGCACGCTTGACTTTTCTCAGTTCATGGGCAGTTATTTTGCGCCTTGGTTTTTCCACACGCTTCTTGCGACCCTGTTGACTATTTTGAATGAAACGATTGATTGTTCGATGATCACGCTTCAGAAGCTTTGCAATTTTAAGAGTGCTGCATCCCTCTGCAAGATATCTCACTATTTTTGACTTTTCTGGGCCTGTCAAGTCCTTCTTTTGACCCAGTTTGCCAAAGGAAAGGAAGTTGCCTAATAATTATGCACACCTGATATAGGGTGTTGATGTCATTAGACCACACCCTTTCTCATTACAGAGATGCACATCACCTAATATGCTTAATTGGTAGTAGGCTTTCGAGCCTATACAGCTTGGAGTAAGACAACATGCATAAAGTGGATGATGTGGTCAAAATACTCATTTGCCTAATAATTCTGCACTCCCTGTAGTTACAGAATTTTCTTAAAGGACTACTGAAGTGTCAAGTTACTGATATTTTCTTTTGAAGAATTTAACTTCATAATGGGCAAGTTGTTTAAAATGAATAAATAAACAAATGCAGCCTTTAATGATTATTTTATTCAATTTTGTTGTACCGTATATACTCGAGTATAAGACGAGTTTTTCAGCCCTTTTTTTATGGCTGAAAAGGGCCCCCTCGGCTTATACTCGAGTCACTCTCCCCCCCCTCCCCCCCCCCCGTGTCTCTCTTTCCCTCCGTGTCTCTCTTTCCCTCCGTGTCTCTCTTTCCCCCCGTGTCTCTCTTTCCCCCCGTGTCTCTCTTTCCCCCGTGTCTCTTTTTCCCCCCGTGGCTCTTTCCCTCCCCTTCCCTTTAATATGACCTAAATCAGAATGTCATTTGACAAAAGATATCCCATAAAGTCAAAAAGAAGAATAAATACATTTAAAAAAATGCTTACCGTATTTAATTATTCTATATTTATTTTAGATGTATTTTACGTTTGACATGTTTTTTTGTCAAATAATTAATTTAATTGCAAATGTATCTTTTTTTTTTTCCTTGGGAGAGCTTAATTTTTTATTTTGATTTTTTTGATTTTTATCCTCAACCCCCCTCCTCATCCTCAACCCTCCCTCCTCATTCTCAACCCCCCTCCTCATCCTCAACCCCCCCCCTCCTCACTTTACCCTCAACCTCCCTCCTCAACCACCCTCCTCAACCTCAACCCCCATCCTCATCCTCAACCCCCCATCATCAACCCTCTCCTCATCCTAAACCCCCTCCTCAACCACCCTCCTCAACCTCGACCCCCCCTCCTCAACCTCAACCCCCCATCCTCATCCTCAACCCACATCCTCAACCCCCCATCATCAACCCTCTCCTCCTCCTAAACCCCCCCCTCAACCCGGCATATGCTAATGACGTCAGATGTGCGCCACGTCATTAGCATTGGCCGGGTCAAGACGCAGCCGGAAGGAGTGCAGAGGTGCGGAGGAGCAGCTGCAGATGGAGGTAAGTGAGGGGAAAGGGAGAGGGGGGAGGTATTTAGAGGGGTAAAGTGAGGAGGGGGTTTTAGGATGAGGGGGGGTTGAGGAGGGGAGGTTGAGGATGTGGGGTATGAGGATGAGGAGGGGGGTTAACGATGGGGGGGTTGAGGATGAGGATGGGGGGGTTGAGGTTGAGGAGGGGGGCTAAGGAAAGAGGTTGAGGAAGGGGGTTGAGGAGGGAGGTTGAGGAGGTATACTCGAGTCACTACGTTTTCCCAGTATTTTGTTATAAAATAGGTGCCTCGGCTTATACTCGGGTCGGCTTATACTCGAGTATATACGGTAATTATAACAGAAATCTCGTCTTTGATCATAAAAGGATTATTTACATGGGAGCAGTGGAAGGAACTGTGGATTCATATAAGATACCTACTGAGTTTTGTTGAAAAGTGTGTTCTAAATAACACACTTGACAATAGAACTCTATGGAAGAGTAAGGCACCATAGGATAACCCTCCCACTCAAGCTATCAGTCTACAATCGCACCCTCCACAACACAAGTAGAGTCAGCTACAAATCATGAAAAAAAAGCTGCTAATATTGCTAGTTTGTTACGTACTTAACAACCATGTGAAATTTTTTGGGGCAAAATATATATATACAAGCATATGCACATTTTCAGGGGGCAGTAGGCTGCCCTGAAGATACAGTGTAGTACATTGAAATATGTTTGTATATGCACAAAAATGTCTGTATTCAGTGATACTGCTGTCTGTAAATGTAATTGCACACTTTCTGGCATATCATGTATACACTTCAAGACCCATAAACTTATAATGTGAGATATACGGTAGAAAGGGGAAAAGATGAGCTGCTAGTGGTAGTGGCGGGAGCACAAATCAAATGGCCTAGGTCAGCATAAAACCTAAATGAGCCCAGCTAGCAAAAATTGTCAAATATGAATCTGCTAAAAATGTACTTACTACTAATTCTGTCAGAGAGAGAAGTAATAAAAACTGTTGTGAGATAATAGTGATATTATTAAACATAATCAGTTATTACTCATTCTTTCTCTTTGCTTTGCTTCCATTCTATGATTACTCTATGATTACTATGATTACTATGATTCTATGATTCTATGATTACTGCAAAGATATGTATATAAAAGCATGTATATGTTTATGTTTATATACAGTCCGGTATCCTGTCAAACAGAAATATCACTTTATATCGACTTTACTGTTCATATGCACACACTATTCTATAGCAACACATTGGAAACTTGAGGCAGACTGCCTCTGGATAATGTGCTTCTTAAAGTCGGGCTATGTTGTCAGAAGCAGAATTACACCATGAGGATAGGAAACTGAAGGACCACTTTTGAATAAGTAATCTTGACAATGGTCAAAATATTTTTTACAAATTGCATATTTTTATGTTTTATATTAAAGTATTCTTTATTGCAGGGATCAATTTCCTTGTGTCAGCAGTCACTTGCTCAGGAAGTATGTCCATATGAACTTACTGCACTTGCAGTTGTATATGCCTGGTTTCCATCTACTCCCACCACAGGAAGTTGATTAACACACATTAAAGTGGTAGATCCCTATACAGCATACTTTTAAAGAAAAGGTAATATACTAGAGAGTTTATTCTCAACCATTTGATCTAGGGACTGGTTTGTTCCCCTCCAATGCTCATGGCGACCAGCTTTGGGACCCAGAACATTTTGGGAAGGGTGCTATTATAGGTAACAAACTACATTTTTAAATTAATTCTGAACTGATTTGAATAGATTACATTTACTTACAGATAATTGAATGAATAATATATATAGAAATGTGAGTAATGATAGTGGTATGTTTATTTTAATTTAAAAATCCTTTACATCACTATCATTTTTACATTTATAAAAATATAAACACAAGTAATCACTATACAGTTACTTTCTTACTTTAAAAGTTGTACAATGTTAAGTTATATGTGCAATTTATATATTACCATTACATTTCAATTTTAAAAGTATATTTAAAGTGTAGCACTTTTTAAATACTATACCATAGAGGTTTGTTAATCCTTGAAGAGTTTCTTTAACAAACTGACATTTTAACCCATCGTGTATTTATTCCCTTTCTTGATCAGTTAGATTATTTTGTCGTTGTTCTGTCCTTCAGTCGTGTCTGACTCTCAGTGACCATGTGGACTCAGCACGCCAGGTACATCTGTCTGTGTTTCTGGTTGTGTACATGCATATGATTTTCATGGCAAAGATACTGGAGTGGGTTGCCAATTCCTTCTCCAGTGGACCACAATTTGTCTGACCTCTCTGAAATGACCTGCCCATCTTGGGTGACATTATATATGGTATAGCTCACAGCTTCATTGAGGTACACAAGCCCCTTCACCACATTAAATTATAGCAGGTGGATAATTATATTGTATGGTCCTGACTGACACCAGCTGTTCCCCCAGACTGGTTGCAGCAGCTGAATTTCAGTTTACAAGTTTCTCTTTCCCTTTCTCTACTTTCCCAACTAATCAGATTTTCAACTGGCGCTTCCTACATATAATCACTGTGGTACTTCTACCACTAACCTGAATATTACAATATACAAATGTATGAGTGACTACTGAGAGGTAACAAACAAAACCTGACTAAAATACAAGAATTACACGTATTTTTAAATATTCAATTGTTACTACTTATTTGGTTTAATTGTTGAACTGGAAATTTTTAAAAAATTTTCTGTTGTATCTCATTGGTCACTAATAGTTTTTTATATTAATATTCACTCAATATTCATTAAATTAAAATCACAAAAGTATAAATTGCAATTAGCTATAATTAGTAAAAATATGTTGGAATTTTGCTATAGGAGATACTACATGGAGTAGTAATAACTGTTACGGTAATTGATAACAAACTATAGAACTAATTGCCCATATGTTTAGATACAGGTAGGGTAGTCTATATCCACCAATGAAGTTTTAACTTGCTATTACGTTGACTTCCTGTTTACACTTGTGAAACAGGAAGTGATGTTTTTTGTGATATTATTTTTTAATTATGTGATATGCCAGTCTACCTTTCCCATGAGGAGGTGGAGTAATGAGTCATATGACTATTTGGCACCATTTTCAGGTATTTAGGCCTGTTACACCTCCATTTCATTTTATTAATGTTTGGTGGAGGTTTATATAGGCCTACACTTATATCACATATCTAATAGCCTTTTACCATTGAAAAAGCTCAGTCTATTGAGCGAAACGCGTTCGATCTTTTTGTGATTTTATCTCTCCATTTTCTGCATATATCAGCGTCCTATATACTCTGGCCCTTTGGATTGTCTAACCAGCAGGCTGCCATCTATTTTTGGACTTTACTCATATGGACACCTGAGATTTCAACTGAGAATTGTGTGCTTTTGGAACCACAACTGAGCTGGACTTATGAGGACTATAGCTGATATATAAACAATACAAATACCTCACATGACTGAGGTATTCAAATGTGAGTGCTTTGATTGTTTTTATATTACTTCCTGATCAAACTCCTTTTACTGCACCATCTGGCAGTGTGCACTTCTCTCCCCCATTCCCTTTTTTATCGTTTCATATCTTGTGGCATTTCCATGGACAGTGCCCATTTTATTTGAGGAGCAGCAGATACTGCCAGGGTTTGATCTGCCAACAGAAGTGTCTCTGGACATTACGCTGGACTGATTTGTGTGATTTTATTGCCATTGACCTTTTTTACATTATTATATATTTTTTGCTTTGCATTCACATATCTAATTTCTATGGCCCTCATTCAATTGCAATTTGGCCAATTGAATAAGGCTCTAAATAAGCACATAGCATATTTTTTTTAAAGAAGTTTTTATTTAGTGAAAACCTTGATTTTTGATAGATGCTTACTAACTAAAAACTTCTTTAAAAAATATATGCTATGTGCTTATTTAGAGCCTTATTCAATTGGCCAAATCGCAATTGAATAAGGGCCTACGTGATTAGATGGTTGATTCATTTTTCTCACTCATCATTATAGACACTAGTCTCTTTTTGTACACCTCTTTGTATTGCTTTCCTTTACAGACACATTCTGTTAGAGCCCTTTTATTTCCACACACTCTTTTTATGTTGGTTTATTGATCTATTAGACTGTGTTTTATTTGCCTTCCAAACTATAGAAATGTATTAAAATATAATAATATTTAATTGTACTATATGATTGTTACAAGGAGTAATTACAAGAGTCTTAGGAGATGGTAATGTGCTACAAGTTATCTGTATTGCTTAACCAGTTATACGAATGATGACAAAATATAGGGAGTAGAGACTTTTTTGTTTTGCATGACTTTTGGGAACCAGTCTCATAGATGGAAGCTTAGAGATGGACTATGCAGATATCCTAATCTCTTCCATATTTCACTAAATAAATATAAATATAAATAAATATATATATATATTGACAAGCTTTACAGCTGAGGGGCCATATTAGAAATTGACTTGTCTAGCTAAGTCCTGGTGATCAATTATCAATGTATTGATCAAAACAAATTATATATAAAAAGCCTTCACTGTATTTCATATTAAATGTAATACTAAATTAGTGAGATATCTTGTATTTTATTTTGCTTAAGCAAGTATCAATATCTGTTCTAACTTCATGTAGCAGGTTTGCCATCTTTCACTGAAAACTATATTCGATACAGAATAAGCTAGTTAATAAAACAAGAAAGAACCCAGTTAATACTGATAACTTAAATAGAAGTAAATAAATGACATTTCAGCATCTCACACTAATAAGATTATCTCATCCTGTATAAAACAGGGCCAAATAAGATGGCATTTACTGGACAGATTTGTCCCCTACATTTTGCCTATAACTAGACAACAATACAATTAACTCATTTTTGTATGAATACTTACAATACATATAGTATATTACCCAATATCAAAAAGAATATGGATTTAACTCCTAGTGTAATTGAGGTGTATGTGTCAGTAGTATATTATTTTACCATTTTACAATTGTTATTCTTATTTATTTATTTATTTTTTCACTGCAGTAAACCGCAATAAAAGTTGAGTTTTATATAAATCTTTTCATAATTAATGGACTGCTGTATGATGACAAATGATGATTCTGTCAAAAAGCGTAACTAGGCCGTGAAAATACCATAAAACTCTGATTGTCTCTAAAGGCATTAATACTCTAATGCAAGTTGTGTTTGTGAGAGGCGAGAGCATTTCCCTTGAAAATGCCTACTTCTGAGAATGTGAGACGGAAGTGGGTATGTTTTAGATACTAAAAGTCTTACACCATCTTGTATAAGATAACAACTCCCTACTTTTCCCTCCCACCTGATGCCGTCCCTCCACTTCTCAATAGAAGTCTGAAAAACCCTCCACTGTATATCACAAAGAACAAATAATTCATGTCATATATTTTAAACAACAAATTACAATACATTTAAATTATTTAGTTTATTGCAACTGGTCACATCACACAACAAATTATATTTATAAATTACATAGGTATATTTAATAAAAATATATAACTATATATATATATAACAATTATAAAACATTCTTATAATTATAAATGTAGAAACACAGTTTTTATTTTTAATTCATGTTATTTATAGTATACAGCAAATGTATGTAATTATTATTAGATAACATTAATGCCTAAATATTATATTATTATGTCTATTAAAAGTAAAACAACTCTATCCCTCTAGAATTGCTGTAATAACTTTGGGTTCTCCACAAGTCAAATACTCTTAATCTAAATAAACAAGGAAATAGGCAGGCACTGAACTGACTTTCTTGAAAAGTTCAGCCTTAAAAGACAACCATGGCCATAAATATACTTTTTAAAGAACTTCACTTACAAATAGTCAGCATGTTGTTAGAATGTAGAAAAGTAATAATAAAGCCTCTAATGTATTACTTTTTATGTAATTATGCTGTTAATAAGTCTACCTTTTTGGTATCCAGTGGCCTACTTCTTGAGGTGAAAGGAGACTTTGAATGTAGAGAGGAAGCTCTTTCTGTATAATAGGAATCCGGCAGTAAATACTGCCAGTGCTCTTACTAACATTAAATGAAGGCTCAACAGTGTATATAGATAACACCATGTTGATAAAAAACTTGCAGGAAGCAGGTTCAGTAAAGAAAACGGAAGCCTGCAGTAAGGAATAATTACATATAAAAGTGTGATTATTATTTTATTTTCTAAAAAATAATTTGCCAGTTATCATTTTAGTTATTCAAAACATCATATAGAAAAATTTGACCATAGATAAAATAAAGATATGGTTGATTACTTTTTAAATAAGCAGCATATTTTAACACGAGAAAAACATAAATTTCCCCACATTTCTTAAATACAAAATATATATTTGCAATAAATAAATACATAAACCATATACGTAGTTTAATCTGACAAAGACTATATCACTTGTAAATAGATATCTTCAGTTGCATCCACATTCTTCTACAATCATTTCTTCATGGTGCTTTAAAACAACATCATCAGCTTCATAGTATAACATGGACAAGGGGCTCATCTTAACAGGGGCACAGGAAGGACATTCAACTCTTTCAGGCTGATATAGTTTAACGACACTCTGCAAAAGACAGAAATACATTAGGAACTGCTTTTTATATATATATATATATATATATATATATATATATATATATATATATATATATATATATATATACATATAAATATTCTATAGCAAAGCTATAACATTACAAGAACATATTTTAACTATTTGCCATGCTGTATTCTGGTTTAATAAAGCTTGTAGGTAGTTATGAGTTTTATGTGATGTTTATGAGTTATGAGCGATAATAGTGTAATGAATACTTATAAAAATAGATTTCTATTTTCTATATATGCAAAGCAAACAAAAGATAATATCCTCAATCTATCGTATCACATTTATGTCTGTTACTTTATTCTATATTTCCTTATTCTTTGATAATATAGTAAGCTGTATACTTAAATGCCATTATTCATGTAAACATGAATGTGAAAAATCAGTATAGTATATAATTTTCAGACAAATATTAAGTTCTCTAAAACAAGCTTTCAATAGATTCAGCTTTCTTCATGAAAGTTATATTAACACATACTGTAGCATGTGAAGATATTTCTTATTTTAGATGAATTTGGACCACAAATAATTTGCATATACTTTACACAGTATTTATTTAAAAAATATTATTGAAGAATTATTAAAGAATATTAATATTCATCTTGTTTAGACACTAAACACTTATGGTTAAAATGTAAAGGATACCTTACCTTCATATATGCATGATTTGTTGGCTTAAAAGTTTCATTCAGTGGAATAGGGCAAGCTCCCTCACAGCGGTAGGCATTATATTTCTTTGGGTAGACAATCCAGTTGCCCCACCCAATTTGATCAAAGTCTACAAACATGTCCACCTTCCTGCACACAAGTGCTCCATTTTCCAAAGGCTTGGATGGGATGTTGCTCATCATAATGTGGTGCTTTTCATTTCTGTTTCTCTTGTGTCTCATTTTCCCAGCAACTCTGGCTAAATTATCTCTCATGACATACTTGGATGACTCCACTGCCTTGAGGAGGCTTGAGGAGCCCTCAATATTGGCAGATGGCTTATCTTTGGCAAATACCACCAGCAGAGCTCTTTCTGCAGTTAAGTTAATAGGGGCATAATCTGCATTGTGTTGCAAATGCTTTTCTGAATCAGCCACCTTTCCTATACTGCTGTTCCCTTGGTCCATCACCAGCAAGTCTCTAGCCTCTATGTAGTCCATATCACTATATTTTTTTCCATTTTGGAAAATATCTTGGAGCATACTGGTAACGTTAAAGACCTTCCAGTATGAGCCTGGTCTTACAGAAAGATCAGTCTTAAATGACCCAATGAACATCTCTTTACTATTCTTAGTATGGTAAATTTTCACTGTCACATTATGTACTTTAGCAAAAGATGGGAGATGAATTCTTAGCTCAGCCAACCTCAGTTCATTGCTATTAGAAATAGAAGACATGTCAAACGACAATACCCAATCACTATTTAATTGAATGAATTCTGAAAAAAGATTAAATGAAAAAAATATGTTAGCATTCTTCACAAACTTAAAGGAAAAAGTTCCAGAACAACTATGTAGCAAACTAACAATATTAGTGGATGTATGCCAGGAGCATAAACGTATCTTTAGAGAAGAATGAATTTTTCTTTTTTTTCATCACTTCCTGAGAGCTGGATCATAAGGGGTATGTTTTATTTACCTATCTGTAGAGGACAGGTTGGGGGAAGAGGGAGAGAAGAGGAGAATATGCTAGATAAATGGATTAAACTTATTATCCTGTGTAACAGTTTAAGAGGGACATGGAATTCATGAATACTACTTTGCATATTTCACTGTTGTATATGAGCTTATATATAGCCTAGGTGCAATTTCATAAGTTTGGTCCATTGAATGCCTGAATGAATGTGCTTATAAACTCAATAGGCCAAATTCAATTGCCCAATTAATACATTTATCCACACTTAAAATCACTCTTAATATTGCTACATATTCAGCAAATATTACTTATTGGCACTAATGAATTCTTAAGTCAACAGAATGCATTTAAACATTTATCAAAAAAACACCCAAAGTCAAATTTATGAGTTCAAGGCATTTGCCAGTAGCTAATTGAATAAGGCTAAATGTACCTTGAGGTGCAGTGCTTAGGGTCGGGTTAAAGAAATCGTTTAAGTGCCATAGAAGCTATCACAGAAACAATATTAAACAAGTATAAAATGGCGAAAAGAGCTTTGAATGAAAACATGTTACACATGTTTTGTTTGTTTGAAACTGATCTACATGATGGTGCAGAGCCGTTTTAATGACTTCAGTGACAAACTGCACCACTGTGTGAAAGGCAAGTTGTATGAATATTGACATAATGTAATGTATATAAATGATAGAATACATATAGAATACTTTCAAATAGCAAAATCAAAAAATCTAATTATTAATGTATAGGTAAAAATCAATTTGTGGAATAAAAAATGTTGTGACACAGGCATGTAACATAATTATCAGATAATTATATGTAACAAAAAATATAAAATACATACCTTTAGCAATAATACTTAGGACAGCATCAGATTCCCGAATGACGTGATTTTCCACAGAAGAAAGGTCCCCATAATTCCCATTGAGAGCCTGATAGAGTTGCATCATATAATTAGGATATTTTATACCCTGTAAGTGTTTGTGTCCATAAAGAGTAGTTGGCATTTTGAGTCCCAGACTAAATCCTAGAATAGAACTTTCAATCTCTGTTCTATGAGGATGAGTAGGTATGGCTTGGACAAGGGAAATGAGTAAGGAACACAAGATTGAGATTAGGAATGCCATTTATGCGCAGTAATGGTAAGAATGTAGTCCCCTGCAGTTTAGGGATGTTGCTTGCTAAGCAGATTTCCTACACTAAAGTGAAGTAAAGAAAAAATCCTGACCCTATATAGAGTAGAGTAGTTGTAAAGTTAGAACTTTGATAGTTGTTCACACCTATGACCCTTTCATCTAAATGACCTGTTACAAGGCAAACACTTCCGCAGCCAGTATCTATCCAATGGCATCCCACTGTGATGCTAATTCTGTCTCCTATAAAGTTGCACTTAAAAGTTCAGTGATATTTTTATATGAAAAATGATTGATTTAAATGATGATTACATTTGGGTAAGTTATAAGTAGTGAACATTATTTGATCATACTGAAGCCTTTAGGTTGTAACAGATGTGATTCTAAATATATTAATACAAATCAGTAATTTAATGCAGTGTTTGTATGTTACATTCAGTTAATTAGAGATAAAGTGAAAATATATGCACATATGAAAATAGATGCAGAAGATTACTATATTATATATGTATATTAGATGCAGTATTATTACTATAAAAATAATAGCCTAATGGATATAGTTCCAATATACTTACTATAAATATATAGCAATAAAATGGTCCTGGAGAAAACTTCATTGCTTGTAATAATCAATTACTGGGGGGAAATCTAACTACACTTAATAAATGTGCACAGCATGAACATGGAGAGCCTGATTCAATCGAAGCCTACGTCTTGCAGTATACAGGCTGTATGTCTGCAGGCTTGCTGCGTGCTTGAACTTTACTACAATTCCGATGCTATTCAATTGAACAAACTCGCAAGTTACGGGCCGAAAGACGAAACCGTAAACCATGCAATCGTATGTAGCATTTCAGGGCCGGAACATGATCAATTAAGCCGTAACCCATTTAGAAACAGCCCATAGAAAATGAGACCATCATCATTAGGTCAGTAAAACATGGAGGATACATGTCAATGATTTATCGTTTGGGGGCTCGTTATGCAATCGGACTTGCAAAACCAAAAAATACTAAATAATAAAAATGAATGCCAATACTGTTCTAGTCCATGCGGGTGGCCTGATATGTATTAATTCATTGATTCCCGAGATCGATATAACCCCAAAATGAAACAAAAAAATAATGTTTCATTGCCGATTTGCGAGCTTGAGACTGTTGTGCAATTAATTCTTATTTCTATTATCGCTTTCCCCATCATTTATAGTGCAGTATCGATTTTTTATTTGTATTTACAGTGCTACGTACAGCGATTAAATTCCCTTATCTGGTACTCATAGGATTTGCTTTTACATTTGCCGTTTACGTGTGTGAAAACATTTGCTGGCTTGGGGAATTGTAGCAATTGAATAGCGATTTACGGGCTACTGTAAGTTACAATTGCTCCGTTGAATCGGACTCTGAGTTCCTATAGGTCCACACAATCATGTGGTGCAGATTATGACACCTAAGTCAGAACATCATGAAATTGTGGAACAGTATGAAGTCGATGTGTGAATTAGAAGGTGCAGTATGGAGATTCACAGCTTTTTATACTCCTATCTTCCATAATATTCCTTTAAAACAACACTATAATGTCTGCATTTTTTTTTATCACAAATGATTAGCAATAAAATCTTTATTAAAAAAAACAATTCATTTTTATATTTGTATCACCAAATGACCCTAGATTGATAGAGGGGATGTGGGGAAACTGGAAGATTATTTAATATCTGGTGGAGCTGCACAGTTATTAATAATATTATAATATGTAGACAGAGGGTTTTCTCTAGGTAAAACACATTCTTCAAGTTAAAATACAACTGAAACTAGAGACTTTCCTATTTACAAATGGATTAGATCATATTTCCAAAAATAAAATATATATGACATTTATGCACAACTATATACAGTAGTTAGAAATAACAAAAAAACAACATGTAATGTCCAATAGTTGGAAATAATATGAATTACAAAATTTCAAAGAGAACATGGAAAGCGACTTTAAGAGATGATAATGTTGCTGAATACAGTGAAATATGGTTTCTTTAATTTGAGAATATGTAGGTATTGCTACAGGTATACCCCGCTTAATGCTACCCCTTTTAGGACGAATTCACTATAGCTTTATAGCTAAACCCCTCTATAGCTCTATTTTTTTTGCAAATGATCCCTTCTTAATGATCTGCTTCAAGATAACTCAGTTTTTTCCTAGCAGGAACCGGCTTAACACTATAAAAAGCATCACAGCGTTAAAAGAGGCAGGGCAAGAGACAGAGACTGGCCGGCGCAGAGGCAGCCCCAGGCACTGGGTCTGACGCAGTGCAGCGTGACCCAGCGGAGCCTGGGGCACTCCTGATAGGCTGGGAGAGTGGAGGAGGGACTTCCGCCGGTTTTGCGGGCTTCCTCCTTCACTCTGCGCCGGCCATTGCCAGGATTGGAAGCCAGCATGGTCTGCTCCCGCCTTAGTGCCTGCAAGTACCCAATAACCCGGTCATCTATAAGGCAGTGGGGGCCCCTCTGTGTGTGTGCTGTGTGGGCTATGGGTGCTGTGTGGGCTGTGGGTGCTGTGGGTCTGGGGTGTGCTGTGGGCTGCGTGGGTTGCGTGGCCTATTTGGGCTGCGCTCTGAGTGGTCTGCCACTGTGTGGTCTGCACGCTGTGTGGGCGGGTGCTGCGGCTTCGTGGGCGGCGTGTTGCATGTGCTGTGTCTGTGCGCTGTCCGTGTGGGGTGCGTGGTGCGTGTGGTCTGTCTGCATCCGTGGGGGTTGGTGTTAGCTTGCTCATGGATCCTGGGGAGTTAGAGGCCTTTTTTGCAATGGTTAGGTCCCGAGCTTTGTGTCATGGGGTTAGGTGAGTCCAGGATAGATTGGTTTCGGCACATCTGGGGAGTGAGGGCCTTTTCTGCGGAGGCGCAGGTGCAATCTGAAGTGGCTGCTAGCCTGAGGCCCGTTGGGGAGGTCACTAGCCCAGAGGGGCACCATAGGCCCACAGAGCCACGAAACAGCAGCAGTTCCGGCAATAGCGCCAACCAGAGGGCAGGGGCAATGGATGAGGTCCTTGAGAGCCAGGAGCTCATGCCACCCACTGCCGAGAGGTCAGAGCCACAGAGAGGTGCGGGCGAGGGCCTAGCCGTCCAGTCACCGCCTAGCGTCTTGCCCCCAGTTTAGACCCGGTCCCGGGTTTCTAGGGGTAAGAGTAAAAAGCCAGGGAGTCCTAAAAAGACTCCTACAGTTCGTCACTGTTCGGCCCCAGCGGTCCCCACTGCTGCACCCACTGAAGCTGTCATAGGTGTTTTGCAGGGACGGCGCTCCCCCAGTGGCGCGTCCGGCAAGGACATGGAATCCACGAGAGGAAATAGACATCAGGTGCTCGAGGAGATGGCTAGCGACGGCAGTCAGGTGGTGATAGACGACGTTCCAGTCACAGCCTCCCAAATTGGTGTCAGTCGTTATTTCACAAGCTAATGGATCTTGCTGGGGTCAAGACAAAAGAGCGAGACTAGAGCAAAAACAGAAAGAGAGAGACACAAAAGACCCCCAAATCCTACCTACAACAGCTACTGGCAGAGTACAGAATATTTTCATTGTTCCCTTGTTTCTCATGATGTGATTGGTAATTGTTAATTGTCTAATAAAATCTACATTAATAGTTTTTTTTTGTACTGTTTTACAGATTTACATCAGCCTTATTAAATTCAGCCAATTGAATAGGGCTCTATTTAAGCACATAGCATATTTTTTTTACAGAAGTTTTTAGTTAGTGAAGACCTTGCTTTTGGATAGAAGTTCAGTAACTGAAAACTTCTGTAAAAAAAATATGCTATGTGCTTAAATATAGGCCTATTTAATTGGCAGAATTGCAATTTAATAAGACTGTAAGTCTGAGCACAAAGAAGATCAGCCTAAGCTGAAGCACCAGAGCATTACACTGGATGTGCAAATGCAACTGCTGGACCAACTGGAGAAAGGGTAGCGGGTGACCTTCGTCCTGGCAAGGAGCAGAAATGCGAGAATCATTGTTCTTGGGGGTATGTCTTGTTACCAGCATCTGCTAGATGGCTGCAGAAAAAAAATCCAGATGTCACTAAACCAGGTTGTGACCAAAAAAGCCAAGTTGGAGGATGAGCCTGAAGAGTCAACATCTGCCACTTAAAGTGGACTGTTTTGTTTTTGTTTGTACTGTTCCTTTACATTTTTTTTAAAAACAAAAAAGGATTTTTGTACCTTGTTCTTATGTTTGCAGTTCATTCAAAGTTCATATAAAGTTCATCTGTGTTCAAATTCTATTGGTTTTGTGTCTTTTTTTCAATGAGTTCCCTTATCCTTATCTTCCCTATGGTAAAGTGACCCCGTTTATCTATGTTTCACTATTGCCCAGAACCAATCTACTTCGCCAAGCGGGATATTCCTGTATTGAAAATATATTTCTCTGCAGTTAAAAGTTGGTGGGGATATGAGCAATGTTAGCAATAATACAGAGAAGATGAATTGGATTCCTCATGAAGATATACTTGAAGATATGATTTTATTTTTTACTATTATTGTCTTAAAGACTTTGAGCCTCATTGAATTCGGAGGCTGTAACTTCTGCAATATTGATAAAACCGTAAATATGATATTCTATTACATGCGAGTTCCATTATATGCATTAACACATTGATTACCGGGATCAATATAACACGTAAACTAAACCCGGCCGATTTGCGAGCTTGAGAATGTTGTGCTATTAATTCTAAGACCTAACATCACTTTTCCTTTTAATAAAAGTACAGTAGTGTGTGTATATGTGCATTTAAAGTGCTCCGGTCATGTCTTTAAGCTTTTTGCGAGTCCTCCTTGTATTTCGACTTTTGCCATTTGCGGCCTTGACGGGGGGGTTAGCGAGGGGGAATAGGAGCAATTGAATAGCGATTTACAATTTTAGCGATTGTAACTCTTGTGGCCGTGAAAAATCAAAGGCTCGGAGGGGCCTTAACTTGCAATGTTAACCATCGCAAGGAATCGGAGGACAGAGCCCATAACCCGATCAAAGCTCTCAAAAAGACTCCAATGGAATAACTTATGGCCTTCATTTCCGAAGCCCGGATCTCCTGATGCCTCAATTTAATGAGTCTCTTTGTATTTGTGATTCTGTTTTATTATATTTTTTGGGGAAACACACAGGTTAATTGCTCTTGCTGAATTTATCGTCATCAATACTTTATTGGTAATTGTTTTTTATAGTAAAGTTGGTCAATTCAACATAGTAGCATATTTGTAGAACATGACTATGATTTGCTTTTTTTTTCTAAGACAATCTTTTACTAATATGTTCTACCTGTATTCAGCAATACAGAAGATTCAGGACATTTTGGCAAGAAGAGGCTCAAAAAATTCCCTCTTTAGTCAAAACATGTATGTAAAGTATGTTTTCTAAACCGTAGACACATTTTCCATGAATAAAAAAAGACATTTATAAAGTTTAAAGTACACTCTTTTAAAGGACATTTATTGTCGCATACTTACAGTATGCACTTTAAAAACTAGAATAGAATTTGTTTTAAAAGGTTAAAAATAATATCTAAATATACTGTAATGTGAATCTTTAAAATGTATTTAAATATAAAACACAAACTTTTTCAGAGAGACTTAAATCTGTTCTCCATCATCTGCTCAGATTCCCTCTGGTGAAGTCCTCTATAACATGATTAGCTACCTCATTTACAGGCATTACATGTCTCTTAATGGATACAGCACATTTTGCATTCCATAAATGGTAAATGCATAGGTCTCTATTCCTTTGGGTATGTATCTCGTAACTATGGGAGGTTTTTTTTCACTAGCTAGAGAGCCAATCTACTGCTCATCTAAAAAAATTCCCCTCAATGCAGGTGACACACACGTTGCTCTCTAACCCTAATGTGTGCACACTGCCTGCTCACAGAAGACTCTAATTCTTTAGCTCAGAAATGTCCTTAACAACATTGCACACTTCACTAGCCCTATTGCCCTATATAAAAACTTTTAAGGGCAGAAAAGAGGTTAAGCAATAATTAAAAAAATATATGATCCCTTTGCATATGTCCTGCTATCCCCTATGAGTCTGGTGTTTCCCCCAATACCTGATTTGAGCCAGGGAATACCTTGGGATTCCCCCTTCCCATACACTATGAGGGATTTCCCTTTCCCACACACTAGCCCCTATGACCCCCAATATAAAGTATAACCATGGGGATCCCTGTGGAACCCCATTGCACCTAAAATTAACCCCATGCCATGGAGGTGCTTAATCCACCCCTGTGGAATCTAAATTTAATCCCACTTCCATGGAGGTCCTTAAAGGAAAAATAGGTTAACAAATGATCAATGGAAACATTTACAACAAAATAAATGCATACGTACATTTATATATCAAAACATTTATTTATTATTTTGTATTACTCGCACTGCCATTGTGACCATTTTCTTGCAGCTATTCAAAACTTCCTACATATTTTCTTAAGTGTTATCTTATGTTTTATTTTAGGTATCAATGAGTGTCCAAAGATAACAAAATCATAAACCATACTAATATTGTATCACTAGCGACTTGCCCGTCAAAAAATGACGGCAATGTGATGTATATGTTTGTCAAGTTGTTTAGTTATTTATATATATCTTTGACACTTGTAAGTATTGTGATATGAACGTGTATTTTTGTAAAATGTTGATGTAATGTTTTTTTACCATGAAATTTGTATCTGAAGAATTGTTAACTTTAATATACATTGAATGCAGAGGAAAGCAAAAAGTAAAAAGCCTTGTTGAAACGTCCCGAATTTTAACATTAAGTTTAAAATATATGTAAGCAATAACCTTCAAAGTATATATTTTGAAACTTGAACTTTATTTTTTATGTAAGTTTAGAAGTTGACAAAACATTTGTATAATTTGGAACATTATAAACAGGAACATAGTGAATACATTTTGTAACTTAATTTTGTATTAAAAGTATTAACATTTGAATGTAAAAACAATTGACCTTTAAATTAATCAGTATTAACATGCAATTTGTATCAGAATAATTGTTAAGTTCAATATACATTGAATGTAGAGGAAGTCATACAGTAAAACTCTTCTTAAAACGTAACTAATGAAAGTAATTCCTTACTGACCACATAAACTGGCGATAAACATTAATGTAGGTAGTAATCTTAAGATAACAGACAATATTTACATTGTGACTTAAAAGGTGCTTGAGCTGTTAACATGAACTTTGTAATATGTTGAATGAAATAACTTGAAAAAATTGTTTAAATTCTGGAAATTTAGACCGTTAGAACGCAATACGCATGCGCTATTTGCGTTCCAGCTTACAATTTGCGTTCCATCCGCCATTTTGTGCGAAGTAGTGGTCAAAATGGTGTTTAATACGATTGTGATACGTTCCACATAGTATGTGTTTCATTATTGCGAGTAAGTGTAGTATAGTTACGTCTTAAGCCTCGTTGTCGTTTTGTTCGTCGGCCATTTTTTCTCTCGCTTAGGAATTGTATTAGTGTCTAAAGTGTTTTATTTTTATTTAAATGAAGGTATAACTTGTTTTTTTGAGGTGCTGGATGGTTCCTCTTGCTGTAGGTAATCTTTTTATGTGTGTGTTGTGTGTATTTATTGTGTTTTAAATGTTTGTATGTCGGCGTGTTGCGTCCGATGTTTGTCTCGTATGGTGTTTGCGTGTGTAGTCTCGTTTTAGTTTTGTTCGTCGGCCATTTTTTGTGTCGCTTAGCAAATTGTTTACTGTCTAAACTCTTTTATTTCGAGTAAAATGAAGGTGTAAGTTGCATTTTTTGAGGTCCTGGGTGCTCCCTCTTGGTGTAGGTAAGGTTTTTATGTATGTGCTGTGTGTATGTATTGTGTTTTAAATTTTGTAATGTTCGCGAGTTGCGTCCGAGTGTTGCGAGGCCGTAATGTGTGTGAACGTGTGTCGTATGTTGTTAGCGAGTGTCGTAATGTGTGTGTCGTGCTCTTTGGGTTGCGACGTGAATTTTGCGAGGGTCGCAGTTGCTGGCATGGAGCGCCTTTGGCGCTCCATGCCAGCAACTGCGGCCCTCGCCCAGTGTCCTCGCTTCGCGAGGGCCTTGGCTCGCTGCGCGAGCCCGCAGCGTTAGCAGCAACTCGTACGCTCACAACTATATATGTGATGTGTACTGTATATATGTTATCACATATATAGTTGTGAGCATGCGAGCCGTTGCTCACGCTTGCAGGTTCGCAAAAAAGTAAGAGACACGTTACGACCAATTACGACCTCGCCAAAATCGTCCGCAACCAGCAGACATGAAAAACACAATAAATACACACAACACATACATAAAAAGCTTACCTACAGCAAGAGGGAGCATCCAGGACCTCAAAAAATGAAATTACTCAATTTAACTCAAAATAAAAGAGTTTAGACACTAAAAAATTCTCTAAGCGAGAGAAAAAATGGTCGCCGAACAAAACAAAAACGAGGCTACAGGACTCTAAACACGCAAAACACCACCAGAAACACGCAAAACACCACAAAACAGCTATGGATACCACACATTAGCCGCCATTTTAGAACAATAACTTAGACAATGCGGAAGTACACAGCTACGCTAACAGTTTGGTCTCGCGCACGCACACTATTACACTCCACACATTCATCACGCTTACACAGCAGCTCCACACCACTAATGCTCCAGCAACATCAAAACAGATTGTCAGCTCTTCAACACAATGCTTCCTGCATATATTACTTCAAAATAGGTAAAGTATATTACTTTATTTATCTATTAGTTATTTTATTACTATACACCAAACAGCATTAGCTCACTTACAATTTCATTGCCGTCATTTTTTGACGGGCAATTTGCTAGTGTTGATATATCTTTGGAACAATGTTTAGTATTCTTACTTGCTGACAATATTACAGAAGTCCAGTTTTGGGTATATATTTTTGTGACTGTTGCTTATTATAGAAAATAAATTGGATACTCCCGGGACTGCATGCAGATTTCTATAGCACATTTTGGAGATACCAGCATGCTACAAAATTATAGTCTGCCTTTTTACTGCTATTTTGGTTTGACTGAACTTCAAACTAACATAGGATCTTGCCATCAGATTATTACTATAATTTACTATAGCTATTCTAACAGTCCTATATTTTTATATTTTTTTAAAATATCATATTATAAAGACATTCAAACTCCTATTAAACATACCGTACTTTGTCCCCCATTCAATTGCAAGCCCATAACTACCTTCATACAGGCCACTTTGCCTGTGGGTTAGAAGTTTGCTACAATTTTGGCTGTATTCAATTGACTCAAGCCCGCAATTACAGGCCTAAAGCCTAAAACCCTTCCTGTTGCTGCAAGTTGTTAGTAGGCTGGATACATTGGGTACTCAGTTAAAATCCAATCCCATAATTACAATGTGTACCACAGCCCTGTGAGCCAATATAAAGTGTGCTAATGGATTATGATTGACAGGGAGATATAATAAAGCTGTGTTCCACCCACCCCAGCGTTGACTATGTTGTATTTTCTCATGAAGTAGCACTCAGGTTCTGGAGTTGGTGGTTGGAGCATTGAGGGAGAGAGAGAGTAGGAGTTGATTGAGAGCAGGTTCTAACAGTTTTATTGATTTATATTTCTTAAATACCTATTTTACACATGATCCTTGAAAACACATATCAACTGATAACACATAATATAAATACACATAGAGTAAATATCACACATAGATACACATTTAGATAGGTCACTACATACACACACCCCTACCCAATACCCCAACAATTACAATTACACATAAAACAAACCATTTTTCCCCCTCATAAATATATACACATTTACATTTCTTGATTTATCCTTCAATTATTTTGGGGATTATGATGGAGGGTGGAGATAGGAGGGAGGAGGCAGTGGGGAGGACTGTACAAGAGGAGAGAGAAGTGGAGGGGAGATTAGTGGAAGGGTGACTGGAGGATGGGAGAGGAGTGGAGGGGAGAGGAGTGAAGGGGAGAGTGGAGGAGGGGCAAGTGGAGGAGAGGAGTGAAAGGGAGGGGAAAATGGAGGAGAGGAGACTGGAGGAGAGAGGAGTGGATGAGAGGGGGTGTGAAGTTGCCCATAGTGATAGGCACACATTGAGTTAAGGGACAGAAGGGGAGGGGCCTGATCCCATGGGGGGGTGGTAGAATGAAGGAGAGACAGGCGTCAGGGTCAGAGGAGGGAGTGCAGGATCAGTGTCCACATTTGGGAGGGCAAGAGGCCCCGGTGAAAACGCAGGACTCTGAACTACACGCACAAGGAGATGGTGGTCCTCCGCTGTGCCATCCGTGAGCGCCCCGCTATCCTTTCGGGGGGAGGGAAGCATGGCCCAGGGCCCAGGCCTGGCAGGAGGTAGTCGCTGCAGCCGCAGCAGTGGGCTCAGCAGAAAGTGATAACCCACAGGATTTTTGAGCCTGTAACCCGCAAATTTATTGCGGGTAGCTAGAAGAGACCAATTGAATATCAATACATTTTATGGGCTCTAGTAATTACAATTTGGCCAATTGAATTGGGTCTTATATTTCTCCCACTGTTGTTCAAATTGCTCATTACAAATATTTTTAAAGGACCATGGAACACAATTATTTTTTCATGTATTTAAAATAGTATGCTTTAAATATTACCAAAGTTGTATTGCGCAAAAAAAATAATAAAGTTAAACCTGTTAAACTTTATTGAATATAACAGGAAATAAAGAGCATACATACATCTGTAGATTTTATTGGTAGACAAGTGTAACTCCTGGATCTATATTACTGGTATTGTCTGACAAAGGCAAGCCCCCAATCAAATAAACATTTGAACCATTTTATTCTGCTTTAATATTTTCATTTTAAAAAATAAGTAACCTAATCGGAACATTGTCATTGCAAACAAGAAAAATGTGAATGTTCCTTTAAATTGTTAATGCGGAAAACTGATCCACATGTGCTCCCTAGTGAAGGGACTGTGTAAGTCTATACTTTCCATGAGCCTGTCTAGAGAGAGTCTTCAAATTCAAAAGTTAAAAAGTAATGGTTTGGCTATTACAGAACACAGCACCCTTGGGTATATTCCATCTGGACCCAGTGCTTTATTTGCATTTATTTTTTTAACTCTCTTTTGTATTTCTTCCTTAGATAACCAATTATTCTGTAATGGCAACTCAATCCAATTTTGCTACAGTGTACATACCATTAGTATCTCCCTTGTTTATACATAAGAAAACATTTTATCAGCTGCATTTTCCTGGTCACTATTAATCAGTCTGTCTGTCTCATATTTCAACATTTTAATATATTTGTTCTAGTCTTTTTTTAATGATATATTTTAAAAAAGCTTGGGTTGGTTTTACCTCATTTGCAATTAACAATACGTTTCCCATTTTACCTGCTTTATCTGTTTTTGTATGCCTGCTTTTCATATTCCTATATAATGACCCTCTTGCTTCGGTTGACCAGTCTTGTTCCTGTGCTCCTGCAAGATATAAATAATTGAAATTTTGTTCATTGAAAAAACAGGGGGTCCATTTCGATTAGGATTTTTTTTTGTAAGTGGTATATAACTTTCTGTTCAAAGTAGGTCCCAGCTAAGAGATCTTCTGAAGAACTCCTTAGGGTTCTTCCCCTTCATGTAACCATGGGAAAAGAGGATTGAATTTCTGGAGGCCCGTAGTAGCATGGAGGGTCTCGTGCCCCGGCGGAGTCCTGCGCACGCTGATTGGTTGTCGGGCTGGCTGGCTGCAGGGAGGAGCTGGCAGGGGTGTTCGTGCGCGTTGAGCACCATTTTGGCTCACTCTGCGGCCGGCCAACGATCGGATCACATCCTCTTATGCTGAGCTGCAGCGGATGCGGTGTGATGAATCCTTATTGTTTTTTGTCTTTGACCTGCGTTGTGTTGTTGCAAAAAATGACGTCTAAACACACAAACACAACAACACATATTGGCTTAATGTGATGACCCCTATGCGTGCTATGTCGTCCTTTCGAACCCGGGGGGTGGGGGGGAGGGAAAGATCCCCTGTCCCCGGAGGTGGTACAGGGCTTAATGTTTGCTACGCCTTCAATGACGGCATTTGCAAATGATCCCCCAATTGCCGCTTTAAGCACGCCTGCTCCAGTTGCGGCGGGGAACATGCGGCGACAAAATGCGCAAGTCAGAGTGGGGGAGCCCGCATTAGCGAGCCACCAAAAAAGGGGCAGGACATTGGGGTTGCTGGACGCAATGCTCCCGTGGCTCGTACGCTACGGTAAGGTGGGAGGTAGGGCGGCATTCTATGTGAAATGGAATTGACTGGCAACTTTCCAGCTAATTTAAAATCGGGGGACGAGTACCCCGGAGTAGTGGGGGAAAAAATTGTAAAGGAAGTGAGCTTGGGTAGAATGGTGAGGCCATTCATGGTACCGCCAATAGAGCGTCTGCACGTGTCACCATTGGTAATAGTTCCAAAGAAAGAGCCGGGCAAGTTTAGGCTTATCCACCACTTATCATACCCGGAGGGCGCTTCTGTGAATAACGGGATTGACAAGGATTTGTCATCCTTCTCGTATGTGTCTTTTGATGCCACGGCACGGTTAGTGCGGGATGCGGGCATTGGCGCGGTGATGGCGAAGGTTGATTTGGAATTGTTTTTTCACCTTCTGCTGGTGCATCCATCCAGCCAGTATTTGCTGGGATGTCATTTTGGTGGGGAGTACTACGTGGACCTCTGCCTACCCATGGGATGCTCCATTTCATGCGCCTACTTTGAGACGTTTAGTATGTTTTTACAGTGGGTCACAAGGGTTGTGGCGGGTCATTCCAGTATGGTTCGCTATCTGGATGACTTCATGTTCGTGGGCAGAGCGGATGGCTGTGCGTGTCTGGAATTATTAGATGCTTTCCAAACAGTGGCGAGAGATTTTGGGGTTCCCATGGCGTGTGAAAAAACAGAAGGTCCAGTTACTCATTTGACATTTTCAGGCATTCAGTTAGACTCGGTGAGGATGGAGTATAGCCTTCTGATGGACAAGGTTATAGATTTGCGGTCAGAGTTGGAGGCGTTGTTAGGCGACAGGAGGTTCTCTCTCCTGCAGCTACAGTCTATCTTGGGGAAGTTAGCCTTTTCTTGTCGAATCCTACCCATGGGTAGGATATTCCTTAGCCACGGTGGGCGTAAAACGTCCTCACCTTTCATCAGTATGTTGACGGCTATGAGGGAGGATGTGCGAGTCTGGGTACTCTTTCTAGTCACGTTCAACGGGTTAAGGCTTATCCACCCACGGGCGGTATCTAACAGGGATATCCAGCTGTTCACTGATGCGTCGGCGGTGTAGGTTTTGGAGTTTTCTTTGGCGGGAAGTAGGGCTTGGTGGCTCGCGGAATGGACGGAGGTGGGTTTAACCGAGGACGCGCTGTTTCTCCAACTCTTTGCCATAGTCGTAGATGTTCGGATATGGAGTTCAGGGCTGAGGGATCAGCAGGTAGTGTACCAGTCAGACAATATAGCGGTTGTACTTGCTATTAATGGTGCCAAGGCAACGGCGGTGCCGGATATACGTTTGATTCGAAAAGGGCTCTCTAAAGCTACAGTGGTGCGACAAACAGCAGCTTCGGCATTTATGTTTAAGCTAGCCGGACAGCGGGACCTGACTAAGACTATGTTCAAAGGAAGGCAGACCCAGGTTACGAGGCGACCTATAACGTTCTCCCTATTCTTCGCATATCAGAGGTGCTGACGGAGGTGTGTTGCTTCCCTTACAAGACTTTGCTTTTCCGTACAGCCTTTGCCCTGGCCTTTTTTTTCCGAGCATTTAGAGTCGGGGAGCTGATTGCGACTAGCAGTCGAGGTCCAGGGGCCTGCAACAGGTAGACGTTAGCTTACAGGACGGCAATGTGTCAATGTGGCTGAGGAGGTCCAAAACTGACCAGGCAGGAAAAGGGAGGGAGATTGTGTTGGGTAGGACAGGGACTGACTGTTGTTCTGTGGGGTGTATGACTAGTTTTCTGCAAGTAAGACCGGATTATCTAGGGCCACTCTTAATTCATGAGAATGGACTTGAGCTTTCTCGCTTTCAATTCTCCAAGGTGCTTAAAATCTGCTTGCTCTATCTGGGTTTGGAGGTGGCAGATTTTGGTTCCCACTCCTTCCAGATTGGGGCAGCCACAGTGGCGGTTAGTGTTGGGCTGCCGGAGGAGGTGATCAGGAGAATTGGAATGTGGGAATCGAGGCGTTGGTAGATTTATGTAAGACCTTCATCAGCTATCTGCTAACTCTGTTATATCTGTTACAGGCACTGGAAGGCAACTCTGGATACTTGGCCATTCGTATATCTATTGGGCAGAACAGTTCGCTACAGCTGGAAAGGTGTCAGTGAGATGGTTGATTCCCATGCTCGTCGTTTTGGCAGCCCATCTGTAATCATAATCCATGCTGGGGGGAATGACTTAGGTGTAGTGCCCATTAAACGTTTAGTCAGGGATATGAAAAGAGAGATAGCTTCATGGAAGGTGAGGTTTGAGGGAGTAGTGGTCATCTGGTCAGACATAGTAAGGAGGAGGTTGTGGCAGAATGCCAGGGATCCTGTCCGGTTGAATGGTGCTCGGATCAAGATCAATAAATTGTTGGACAGTTTTTGTAGCAACATGGGATTCCTGGTCATCTGCCACCCTGAGTTTGAGGGTGATGCAGAGGAGGAATGGTTCCTGCCTGATGGCGTTCATATGACCTAAATCGGGATGGAAATGTTTATATTGGAATGCAAGGAG
Organism: Discoglossus pictus; assembly: GCA_027410445.1. Classification (NCBI taxonomy): domain Eukaryota; kingdom Metazoa; phylum Chordata; class Amphibia; order Anura; family Alytidae; genus Discoglossus; species Discoglossus pictus. The sequence goes on along the minus strand of CM050167.1, from coordinate 126,299,920 downwards.
GGTGTGCAATGGGCCTTGGTAGTTTTGGGGGGGAGCGCAGTTCAGTAGGTTGGTTTCCTGCACTACTTAGTGGCGGGATGGGGAGTTGCCCGGGCCAGGGGTATAATTAAAAAGGGGCTTGCCCCAACCTCTTGGGCTTATGCAGCGTAAAAGTAGTTGGACCCATGGGCGCATGCCAGGGTCAAGAGGTTGCTGCCTCTGGTCGGGCTCCTCCCATTTGTTATACCATGTCGGTACATATATATATTTGTTTTAATAAATTGGCTGTGGCCCGTTGGTTTACCCATATTGGTTTCTCAGTGTCACTTATTGTACGACTTGACAGAATGGATCCTGCTGAAGTCATGGAGGCCCGTAGTGCGCCCGTAGTGCTCCTGTAGCATGGAGGGTCTTGTGACCTGGTGGAGCCCTGCGCAAGCTGATTGGTTGGCGGGTTGACTGGCAGCAGGAAGGAGCTGGAATGGGTGTTGGCGCGCGTTGAGCGCCATTTTGGCTCACTTTGCGAGCCGGCCAGCGATCGGATCACCTCCCACGGTCCCATGATTTAGTTTGAGTTTTCTGAGAATGTATTGTAATGTATGTCATTGGGTATATGTTATAGCTTCAATTATTTTGTATGTAAAATACAGCGGGATGGGGAGTTGCCCGGGCCAGGGGTCTAATTAGAAAGGGGCTTGCCCTTACCTCTTGGGCGGTAGCGCAAATGTAGGTGGACCCATGGGCGCTCGCCCAGGGTAGAGAGGTTGCTGCCTCTGGTCGGGCTCCTTCCATTTGTTATACCATGTTGGTACATATATATGTTTGTTTTAATAAATTGGCTGTGGCCCATTGGTTTACCCATACTGGTTTCTCAGTGTCAGTTATTGTACGAATGCGCAGAATGGATCCTGCTGGGGTCATGCCAGATGTCATATTTCTTTCCTCAACCTTTTTTCGATTGGAAGGAAAACAGTACATATACAGAACTTACATATACCTTTTATTATTTACCTGCAATCCTGGCCTATTTTGCACATCAGCCTGAAGGTTTTACCCACTCCGTGTCATGCTGGTAAGATTATATGTTTTTGCCCCATAGGGTAGTATGTCAAGGTCATGTTGGCTTTTTTGATATTCTGGTTAGCTATTTGCACATCCACACTGCTCAGCGTAGTTTTTCCACTTTGTGTATACATAGAGTCTTAATTCAATTATATCGCTAACATAATTTGAACATGCACTGGGCTGTTTGGATGCCCTCAAGTCTGATTTTGGCAACCTTTATGATGATTTGGGATGCTATGCATATCCTGGAGCATCCAAACTGTTTTTTTACCATTTTTGTTTCTGCTAATCATCATATACCGATGAGAGTAGAGTTCTCCCTCAAGGTTATGTTAAGGGAACTTGTTGCATGTTTATGCATTTTATTCCATTGTGATTTATCTAAACTAATGGTTAGTGGTCAAAGGGGACCATTGCTGATTTACACTCAATAGGTCAGCGGCTATAGTACATTTTTTGTCTATCCACCATTTTAGTTGAGATAATCGGTTGATTGATCCATACCTATGATTAGTGCATAGAGGAGTAAGTCACGACCCTGACACTCCTAAGGGTGCTCTCTTATTCATTTGGGTCCATAAGGACATAAATTAAGCCGCACGGCTGGGGATTTGGTATTGGTTCGATTTGTGGCGTAGGCTTAGCCAAAGCACCTGGTTAGTAAGGAGATTCAATTCCTTAAGAATATGAAATCTACCCATATTGGTAAGTGTTCATTAATGAACACCTTGGATAGTTGCGGCAGTCTAACAGCTTTGGAATATTTTAATAGGTCTGGAATGGATAAGCTCCCTTTATCTTTAGATGCCATCATGGTAGTCTTATTTATTCTTGTTTTTTTGCTTTCCCAGATAAAACGGGAGATTGCCCTCTGGAGGATTATAATATTCTTTGTGTTAACCGCTGTCAGTATTGTGGGAAAGAGGTACAAGAGCCTGGGTAAAGTGTTCATTTTGATAGCATGTATCTTACCTAAAAAAGAAGAAGACATTAAAGGCTTTGCTTTTGCTAGTGTTTATTTTAACACCTGAGATGCTGCCAAAATGTTCTAGTGTGTTAAACATGTTAGGGAGGCTTGTCACTAGTTCAGTAATGGTAAGCATAATGTCATCCGCGAAAAGGCTCAGTTTATACTCAGCCTCTTCTAAGCTTATTCCTTTTACATTTTGGTTACAGCTAAGGGTTCAATGCACAATGCGAAGAGAGAGGGTAAAGGGGTCACCCTTGTCTTGTCCTTCTCGATATTCTAAAAGGTTGGGGACTGAAACCCTTATATGTAACATATGCTTTGGGGGCCGAGTATAGCGCTAATAAGCCTTTCACTAGCCTATCGCTCAGACCAAACTCATGTAGGATCTCTGACATGAAAACCCAATCTATCCTATCGAAGGCTTTTTCTGCGTCCAGCAAAAGTAGCATTATGGGGACCTTTTTTGCTGATGCGACATCAAGTAGGTCTAAGATTCATCTAGTGTTGTCCGGGGCTTCTCAGCCCCGAATAAACCCCACCTGGTCGGATGGATCAACCGTGGTAGCACTTGAGATATTCTGTTCGCTATGATTTTGGAGTGTATTTTAATATTGCTATTGATTAGAGAAATGGGTCTGTAGCTCTGACATGGCTGGATCTTTACCATCTGTATGTAGGAAAATTACTTTGGCTTCTAGAAATTCAGCCCTCATGGGTTTTCTTGATAGAAAATCCTTAAACAAGGATTGAAGGTGGGGTAGTAGGGTTTCCATAAATTGCTTATAGTAATAGTTGGTGAATCCATCAGGGCCAGAGGCTTTGTGTGGTTTAGTTTCTTTAATGGCATTTTTAATTTCATGGATATAGGGATGTCCAGGAAATCAAGTTCCTCACTGTCTATTTTACGGAGGTTGATTGTGGATAGGAAATTATTCATTTGTTCTATGTGATTAGGCAATCCCGACTGCGGGTACTCCAAGTATAATTGGGCGTAATATTTTTTGAATGTGTGTGTGATTTCACCTGGTTGATAGATAGTCTTACCATCACAACACGTCTCTACACCCAACACACAGTCAGCCATAACAATAAATCACTACACACAACACAAAGGCAGCCATCACAACAAATCACACACACACACAACACATAGTCGCCATCACAACAAATCACACACACAACACAAAAGCAGCCATCACAACACATCTCTACACCCAACACACAGTCAGCCATCACAATAAATCCCTACAAACAACACAAAGACAGCCATCACAACACATCTCTTCACCCAGCACACAGGCAGCCATCACACCAAATCACTGCGCAAAGTACACAGGCAGCCATCACAACAAATCACACACACAACCCAAAGGCAGCCATCACAACAAATCACACACACAACACAAAGGCAGCCATCACAACAAATCACTACACCCAGCACACAGGCAGCCATCACACCAAATCACTGCACACAGGCAGCCATCACAACAAATCACTGCACACAGGCAGCCATCACAACAAATCACTGCGCACAACACACAGGCAGCCATTACAACAAATCACTGCACACTGTACACAGGCAACCATCACAACAAATCACTGCACAATGTACACAGGCAGCCATCACAACAAATCACTACCCACAACACACAGGCAGCCATCACAACACAAAGGCAGAGATCACAACAAATCACTACACACAGTACACAGGAAGCCATCACAACAAATCACACACACAACACACAGTCAGCCATCACAATAAATCACTACACACAACACAAAGGCAGCCATCACAACACATCACACACACAACACATAGTCAGCCATCACAACAAATCACACACACACACACAACACAAAATCAGCCATCACAACAAATCACTACACCCAGCACACAGGCAGCCATCACACCAAATCACTGCACAAAGTACACAGTCAGTCATCACAACAAATCACACACAACACAAAGGCAGCTATCACAGCACATCTCTACACCCAGCACACAGGCAGCCATCACTGCAAATCACTGCACAAAGTACACAGGCAGCCATCACAACAAATCACTGCACACAGGCAGCCACCACAACAAATCACTGCACCCAGCACACAGGCAGCCATCACACAAAATCAATGCACACTGTACACAGGCAGCCATCACAACACATCTCTACACCCAGCACACAGGCATCCATCACACCAAATCACTGCACCCAGCACACAGGCAGCCATCTACCAAATCACTGCGCAAAGTACACAGGCAGCCATCACAAGACATATAGACACCCAGCACACAGGCAGCCATCACAACAAATCAATACACCCAGCACACAGGCAGCCATCACACCAAATCACTTCACACAGTACACAGGGAGCCATCACAACACATCTCTACATCCAGCACACTGGCAGCCATCACACCAAATCACTGCACACTGTACACAGGCAGCCATCACAACAAATCACTACACCCAGAACACAGGCAGCCTTCACAACAAATCACTACACATTGTACACAGGCAGACGTCACAACAAATCACTGCACACTGTACACAGGCAGACGTCACAACAAATCACTGCACACTGTACACAGGCAGCCATCACAACACATCTCTACACTCAGCACACAGGCAGCCATCACAACACATTTCTACACCCAGCACACAGGCAGCCATCACAACACATCTCTACACTCAGCACACAGGCAGCCATCACAACACATTTCTACACCCAGCACAAAGGCAGCCATCACAACAAATCACTGCACACTGTACACAGGCATCCATCACAACAAATCACTGCACACTGTACACAGGGAGCCATTACAACACATCTCTACACTCAGCACACAGGCAGCCATCACAACACATTTCTACACCCAGCACACAGGCAGCCATCACAACAAATCACTGCACACTGTACACAGGCAGCCATCACAACAAATCACTGCACACTGTACACAGGCATCCATCACAACAAATCACTGCACACTGTACACAGGCATCCATCACAACAAATCACTGCACACTGTACACAGGCAGCCATCACAACAAATCACTGCACACTGTACACAGGCATCCATCACAACAAATCACTGTACACAGGCAGACGTCACAACAAATCACTACACACAGTACACAGGCAGCCATCACAACACATCTCTACACCCAGCACACAGGTAGCCATCGCAACAAATCACTGCACACAGCACACAGGCAGCCATCACAACAAATCACTGCACACTGTACACAGGCATCCATCACAACAAATCACTGCACACTGTACACAGGCAGCCATCACAACAAATCACTGCACACTGTACACAGGCAGCCATCACACCAAATCACTTCACACAGTACACAGGGAGCCATCACAACACATCTCTACATCCAGCACACTGGCAGCCATCACACCAAATCACTGCACACTGTACACAGGCAGCCATCACAACAAATCACTACACCCAGAACACAGGCAGCCTTCACAACAAATCACTACACATTGTACACAGGCAGACGTCACAACAAATCACTGCACACTGTACACAGGCAGACGTCACAACAAATCACTGCACACTGTACACAGGCAGCCATCACAACACATCTCTACACTCAGCACACAGGCAGCCATCACAACACATTTCTACACCCAGCACACAGGCAGCCATCACAACACATTTCTACACCCAGCACACAGGCAGCCATCACAACACATTTCTACACCCAGCACACAGGCAGCTATCACAACAAATCACTACACCCAGCACACAAGCAGCCATCACAACACATTTCTACACCCAGCACACAGGCAGCCATCACAACAAATCACTACACCCAGCACACAAGCAGCCATCACAACACATCTCTACACTCAGCACACAGGCAGCCATCACAACACATCTCTACACTCAGCACACAGGCAGCCATCACAACACATTTCTACACCCAGCACACAGGCAGCCATCACAACACATCTCTACACTCAGCACACAGGCAGCCATCACAACACATTTCTACACCCAGCACAAAGGCAGCCATCACAACAAATCACTGCACACTGTACACAGGCATCCATCACAACAAATCACTGCACAAAGTACACAGGCAGCCGTCACAACAAATCACTGCACACAGGCAGCCATCACAACAAATCACTGCACCCAGCACACAGGCAGCCATTACAACACATCTCTACACCCAGCACACAGGCAGCCATCACAACAAATCACTGCACACTGTACACAGGCAGACATCACAACAAATCACTGCACCCAGCACACAGGCAGCCATCACAACAAATCACTGCACACTGTACACAGGCATCCATCACAACAAATCACCGCACACTGTACACAGGCAGACATCACAACAAATCACTACACCCAGCACACAGGCATCCATCACACCAAATCACTGCACACTGTACACAGGCAGCCATCACAACACATCTCTACACCCAGCACACAGGCAGCCATCGCAACAAATCACTGCACACAGTACACAGGCAGCCATCACAACAAATCACTGCACGCTGTACACAGGCAGACGTCACAACAAATCACTGCACACTGTACACAGGCAGCCATCACAACAAATCACTGCACACTGTACACAGGCAGCCATCACAACAAATCACCGCACACAGTACACAGGCAGCCATCACAACAAATCACCGCACACTGTACACAGGCAGCCATCACAACACATCACCGCACACTGTACACAGGCAGCCATCACAACACATCACCACACACTGTACACAGGCAGACGTCACAACAAATCACTGCACACAGGCTGCGTGATGTACAGGAGCTGCAGTTGACATGTTTTAGGCAGACACTGATTAACTGGCTGACATTAGAATAATAAGCATATTTTGCTTTCTGAGGGGAGCACAAGGTGACAGTTGTAGATTGCAATCTTCAAAGTAAGTTGATGTGCCATTATTTTCATGTAATGTTTTCTAATGCAAACTGTAAATGTAAACCTATAATGTGTATTAAAAGTTGTGCACTGTCCCTTTAAGCCTCGATCCTGATCTGCGCACTGATTAGTTGAAAGACTGCACCATTCTTTCATTGCCGCTAGGGTTTCTGGGAAGTGTATTTCTACTGCCGTTTGAAAAGCCTCACTGTCAAAGACTACTGGACTACATGTCCCAGCAATACAATGCTCAAGTGGGATGCACTGTTGACTTTTTTTTTTTACAACATACAGACACAAAGGCTGCAGGTTTGGCAGGTAGGACTATTTAGGGGATCAAAAGATATGCACTTGTAACAATGTATAGATAAAGAAGTGCTCATGCATGTATATAAAGATAAAGATATGCACATATATATATATACATAAAGAAATGCATAGATAAATACATAGATGAGGAAAGGCACTCACACACACACACACACACACATATATATATATATATATATATATATATATATATATATATATATATATATAATCAAAGGCACATATAGAAAGATAGATAGATAAGCAAAGGCACACATTATATATATATATATATATATATATAAAAGCAAAGGCATATATTTATAGATAGATAGATAGATAAGCAAAGGCGAATAGATAGATAAGCAAAGGGACATAGATAGATAGATAGGCAAAGGCACATATACAGATAGACAGATAAATAAGCAAAGGCACATATATAGATAGATAGACAGGTAAGCAAAGGCACATATATAGAGGCACATAGATAGATAGATAGATAAGCAAAGGCACATATATAGATAGATAGATAGATAGATAGATAAGCAAAGGCACATAGATAGATAGATAGATAGATAAGCAAAGGCACATAGATAGATAGATAGATAAGCAAAGGCACATAGATAGATAGATAGATAAGCAAAGGCACATAGATAGATAGATAGATAAGCAAAGGCACATAGATAGATAGATAGACAGATAAGCAAATGCACATATATATAGATAGATAAGCAAAGGCACATATACAGATAGATAGACAGATAGATAAGCAAAGGCACATATACAGATAGATAGACAGATAGATAAGCAAAGGCACATATACAGATAGATAAGCAAAGGCACATATATAGATAGATAGACAGATAAATAAATGCACAAATATATAGATAGATAAGCAAAGGCACATATCTAGATAGATAGGCAAAGGCACATATATAGATAGATAGATAGGTAAGCAAAGGCACATATATAGATAGATAGATAAGCAAATGCACATATATAGATAGATAAGCAAAGGCACATATATAGATAGATAAGCAAAGGCACATATACAGATAGATAAGCAAAGGCACATATATAGATAGATAGACAGATAAATAAATGCACAAATATATAGATAGATAAGCAAAGGCACATATCTAGATAGATAGGCAAAGGCACATATATAGATAGATAGATAAGTAAGCAAAGGCACATATATAGATAGATAGATAAGCAAATGCACATATATAGATAGATAAGCAAAGGCACATATATAGATAGATAAGCAAAGGCACATATATAGATAGATAAGCAAAGGCACATAGATAGGTAGATAGATAGATAGGTAAGCAAAGGCACATATATAGATAGATAGATAGATAGATAGATAAGCAAAGGCACATAGATAGATAGATAGATAAGCAAAGGCACATAGATAGATAGATAAGCAAAGGCACATATATAGATAGATAGACAGATAAGCAAATGCACATATATATAGATAGATAAGCAAAGGCACATATACAGATAGATAGACAGATAGATAAGCAAAGGCACATATACAGATAGATAGACAGATAGATAAGCAAAGGCACATATACAGATAGATAAGCAAAGGCACATATATAGATAGATAGATAGATAGATAAGCAAAGGCACATATATAGATAGATAGACAGATAAATAAATGCACAAATATATAGATAGATAAGCAAAGGCACATATCTAGATAGATAGGCAAAGGCACATATATAGATAGATAGATAGGTAAGCAAAGGCACATATATAGATAGATAGATAAGCAAATGCACATATATAGATAGATAAGCAAAGGCACATATATAGATAGATAAGCAAAGGCACATATATAGATAGATAAGCAAAGGCACATAGATAGGTAGATAGATAGATAGGTAAGCAAAGGCACATATATAGATAGATAGATAGATAAGCAAAGGCACATAGATAGATAGATAGATAAGCAAAGGCACATAGATAGATAGATAGATAAGCAAAGGCACATATATAGATAGATAAGCAAAGGCACATATATAGATAGATAGACAGATAAGCAAATGCACATATATATAGATAGATAAGCAAAGGCACATATACAGATAGATAGACAGATAGATAAGCAAAGGCACATATACAGATAGATAGACAGATAGATAAGAAAAGGCACATATACAGATAGATAAGCAAAGGCACATATATAGATAGATAGATAGATAGATAGATAAGCAAAGGCACATATATAGATAGATAGACAGATAAATAAATGCACAAATATATAGATAGATAAGCAAAGGCACATATCTAGATAGATAGGCAAAGGCACATATATAGATAGATAGATAGGTAAGCAAAGGCACATATATAAATAGATAGATAAGCAAATGCACATATATAGATAGATAAGCAAAGGCACATATATAGATAGATAAGCAAAGGCACATATATAGATAGATAAGCAAAGGCACATAGATAGGTAGATAGATAGATAGGTAAGCAAAGGCACATATATAGATAGATAGATAGATAAGCAAAGGCACATAGATAGGTAGATAGATAGATAGGTAAGCAAAGGCACATATATAGATAGATAGGTAAGCAAAGGCACATAGATAGCTAGATAAGCAAAGGCACATAGATTGAAAGATAGATAGATAGCACTTTGGACACTGGATGCGAAGGTCAAAGACAGGGCCCTCCATTTTTTGCAATGTGTTAATATTGTTTTGCTTTGAACACAATCCTTGTATAGCGCTATGGAATATGTTAGTGCACTACAATAAATGTTAATAATAATATTAATAATTTTAAATTCTTTATGTGCACATTGACATTCTTCTGTCACCCAACTGCACACCCTCTCCATTGCTTGACTTAAAGGGCAAGGTTCACCTAAACTTACGTTTTTTATGCTAAAGAGCACTCTAAGAGAAGATTAGAGGGACATGGAAGAATTCTGGATTTCACTAGGAATGTCATATATTTATGTATGTATCTATTTACTTTTATAGACTTAAGTTTATTAAAAAGTGCTTAAAAGCTCTTTTTTTCTGTCTGAAATCTTGCAATGGTTCCTAACTGGTTTTCCCCTCTGCAGCTCATGAATACAGTGTAATTCTAAGTAAAAGGGTTGCCTTGTCTCATAGCAAACAATCAGTGGCAACATTCTGCAACATGCTGCTTAGAGAGAGGTCACTGACAGGCTAATTTGAAACACTGTACTTCACATTCTGTGTATTCTTAAGTTACTGGGCAGACCCAGAGATAAAATTGTTTGATTTTAGGAAGAAACAAACAGAGCTTTTAAGCACAAATTGTACACACTTGGGTCTGCTGTTTGTAGCTAATGAATACACAGCATGGTTATAATTGGTTGCAGTGTCTTATAGCAGCCAACCAGTGACCAGTTCACAACAACATTCTGCAACAAGCTGCTGAGAGATTGGCTAATTTGAACTTTTAGGCAAACAAGCAGAGCCTTTAAGCACTTCTTAATAAAAGTAAATATATACATGTTGTTGTTAAGTCCTACAGTCGTGGCTGACTTTTGGTGACCCTCTGGATTGGAGTATGCCAGGCACATATGTCTGTGTTTCTGATTGTGCTTATCCATATGTTTTTCTTGACAAAGGTACTGAAGTGGGTTGCCAGTTCTTTCTCCAGTTGACCACAATTTGTCTGACCTCTCTGCCCATCTTGGGTGACCCTACATGGTATAGCTCACAGCTTCATTAAGATACACAAGCCCCTTCACAACGACAAGGTAGCAATCCAGAAGGGGAAGAAGATACATAGGTATACTATATTCCTAGTAAAATCCTGAAACCTTCCATATGGCTTGGATTTTTATGTTCTTCTTTTATTCAGCAGCTCATACAGGAGAATTTGTAGTAGTAAAAGACATACAAAAAAGGTTTGGTGACAATCTTGGTCAATTGTTTGATATCCTTTGTGGAGGCTGATGATGAGCAAACACAAATATATATTGGTATAAATGAATGAACAGAATAATCTGTTAGAAAGTGTACATATGGATAATTAGAAGTACGGTAGAGTATAATAAAGTTGATCTTCAAATGTAATATAGAATGTATAAAAAAAAATAAAAAAGTATAATATAGGGTAACATCATATGTGATAAGTTCTTAGGACTTTGTTTTTAGTCTTTAAAAATTCAAATATAGTTATTTTTAACTGTAGCAAAAATAATGATTATTGGGGAGCAAGACCATGCATGAAAACACTGTTGAAGGTGAAATATGAATATATCAATACATTTTAAACACCGACTCTTATTTTACTTTTTTCCAGCAGAATTTTCCCTGATGAATGGTTAAAACCAAAAAGCAACCCCTTCTAATTATACCATGGTAGATGTAGATAAGTATTCATCTTACAGAAGCAAAGAAGGGTGGATTAATGCATCCAAAAAAATAACTTTTGACAGTAAATCATTTGAAGAATTACTACCACAGGAACGTAAAAATACATTGAACAGTAAAGCAGAACAATACAGATCTGATCACAAGAAAAAGAACAATAGTGCAAGGAAGTCCAACAGTATCCAGAAAGAAAAAAATAAGCAAGCAGACTGTGGTACAAATAAAAAAGACAACTCTAAAGAAACAGAAACTGAAACACAGCAAAAACCACCAAAGATCTATTTGTGCTTGGAGTGTGGAAAAAGTTTTAATCATAGCTCAACTTTAGCCAGGCACAAAAGAGATCACAGAGGGGAAAAGCCATATTCATGCACAGAATGTGGGAAAAGTTATACTCGGAGCTCCAATCTTGTGATACACCAGAGAACTCACACAGGTGAGAAGCCATATGAATGTACAGAATGTGGGAAAAGCTTTAATTGCTGTTCGGCTCTTGTTACTCACTACAAAAGTCATACAGGTGAGAGGCCATATTCTTGTCAAGAATGTGGTAAGAGTTTCCGAGATCGCTCAACGTTGGTAGTGCACCAGAGAATTCACACCAATGAACGGCCTTATGTTTGTGGAGAGTGTGGAAAAAGTTTTGCTCGTGGTGTTCGCCTAGTTAAACATAAGAAAACTCACACAGATTTTAGGTTGTATACATGTGACGAATGTGGAGTAAGTTATACAAGCAACTCCAGTTTGTGTAAGCATCAAAGAGTACATAAAGGGATAAAATGTTATATTTGCTCTGATTGTGGCAAATCTTTCACCAGAAAGTCCTATCTTTCGAGACACCAAACTACACACAAGAGGGAAACCCCGTACACCTGCCCTGATTGTGGAAAGCGCTTTACTAGAGGTTCAAGCCTTGTTATTCATCAAAGAGCCCATACAGCAGACAAGCCTTACTCTTGCACAGACTGTGACTAGTCTTTTAAGTGCCTTTCCAGTTTATCTGTACACTTAACTCATACTCATGTACTCTGAACTCATACCAGTGAAAGACAAGATGTCGATGTGGAGTTTGGAAAAACCTTTTGCTCCGAGCTTAACATTAACCGCTCATGAAAGAACTCATAAGGCTAATGAAATCTTTAACTGTGATGTTTATGATAAAAAGCATAAACAGGATTCTGAATTTAATACTCACAAAGACCTACATTCTGAAAAATGAAGTAGCCACCCATAACTGACAGCTGATAATAATACAGTACTTGTTAGTTTAAACCCTAGGTGATTAAGCACTTTCTTAAATGTTATTGCTATGTTAGCTTTTGCCATTCTGCTTGGAGACTATTGCATTTATTTTGCCACTATTTATAAATGTATTACTTCCAGGAATGTTCCTGATTCTGCTATAATCTTTCACTTTAACTAAAACTGGCAAAAGTAATTGGGATCACCACTTCTGTAATTTCTCTTGCATATCAAGGGGCAAATTTGACCAATCCCATTTGGTCACCCACTGCTGCTATTTATTTGCTGGGTTCCTGGGGCTGTACGCCTGTCTATAAGGAGGGTACTCAGCAGGGAAGGCCCCCATCACTGTCCCATGTACAGAATTTTTTTTTTTTTTTTTTTTAGATATGCTTCACTAGTGTGCTTCACTGAAATATTACCTGTATTTAAGTAATTTATTTAAAATATTTTAATTATTTGTTGTCATCTGAAAGCGTTAACATTGTTTTTATGCCTTGAAAATTGTTGCTCCATACAAACATTTTATAACAGTTATTAAAATGATATGCTTCTCCAGGCACTTATGAAAAATGTTTCTTTTCAAGTGATTTACATTGTTGTACACTGGTTTTTAATTGTGTATCCCTCTGTTGTGTCTCTGCATAATTTAAATTACCAATGCTAAATTTGCTAACATCTAGAAGACTTACAAACTGTATTTCACAAAAGGAGAATGTTAACAAGCTAAGACCCGTTCTAAGGTATATATTGTATACAACACACACTTGCCCCTTGTCTGAGATCAGCACAGTTTGATCCATCCGTTTGACAGTAAATATTATTAAACCAATTTAAACGTGCAATGGTGCTAAATATGTTATTTTTCAGTACTACAGTTACAGAAATAACATATTTTAGTACCCTGTTTCAGAAGATCCTTTCAATCTTGAAGCTAAATATTTGACTTGATCTTTAAATAAATGTAGATCACAAACTCAGTCATTAAGATTAGATTGATTTAGCAAATGAGAAACAGGATTGAGAGCATTGAAGACAAGCTTCAGTGTTCGATAACCATGTAGTTGATCTCCTTGTGTTGCACTGCCTGGTCTCATCACCACCAAAGTCATCTTCATGCAAGCTCCAAGTTTCTGGTAGATTTGGTATCTGGTGTTTTGGACTGTGGGGTACAAGTCTCATAGGAACTTTTAAAGTCGGATACAGTAAAGTGTGTTTAGACTTAGGGCTCCATTCAATTGTGAGAAATTGAGATCCGGGAGCCCGTAATTGAGGTCGCAAGCTAATTTCCTATTCAATTGGCGTCTTTTTGCAGGCTTAGAACTGCTCCTTCTGAGTTCTAGCCTTGAAAAAATAGCGCCGATCCAACTCGTAACTTACAGCCTCCAGAAGCCTTTGATCTGTCACTTCCGCAAGGCTGAAATCGCAATTGCTCAATTTCCCCAAGCCCGCAAATGTATTCACACCCATAAATGGCAAATGAAGGAGAAAATCCTACGAGTGCTAGAGAGGATCCACAAGGGGGTTAAACACCCATTCCTAGCACTGTAAATGTATATAAAAATCAATACTGCACTGTAAATGGGGAAAGTAATGAATCAGGGTTAAATTGATTTTGGGTATCAATGAGTTAATACATATCAGGCCACCCATATGGACTAGAACACCTTGGCATTCATTTTCATAATTCTTTATTTTGCATGTTTTGGACCCCCGAACCTAATCGAACTACATGTAACCTCCATGTTTTACTGCTGTAATTCTGCCAGTCTAATTTCCTATTGACTTATACGAAATGGGAGGTTATGGGCTTGCTTAATTGATCATGTTCCCGCCCTCAGCTGCTCTTAACCAGTATAGCATCGCAATCGGAGACTAACGGGAGCCCGCAACTCACACGCAGACATTCGGCTGTCTGCGATCGAGTTACAGGCTTTGAATTGAATGGAGCCCTTAGAAATTAGTTAAACAAAAAGAGAAAATTCTGATTGCAGTCACAAAATGTGCCTGCAAAAATACACAAGAGACAACAAACATTTTACGTGTGCCAAAATCTGTTTAACAGTGCATTCACAACTTGTCCTTGAAAATAAGTACATTTTTCTGCTGAGAAAAAGTGCATCTGTTCACATTTGAGATCAAGGTAGGTTGCTCACTACATCTTACCCTAAATCACCACACACATGTGTATATGTTTTTTTTGTATGCTAATTAAATAATAAATTCATAAATTAATATACTTTACCTATTTTTTTTTCAAAGGTTTTTATTAGGTAACCAAATAAACCAGAGGATAACATAAAAGCCAAGTAGCAGTTTGACATTATTAACATACAGTCATACCCAATTAAGGGGAAAAAGAAAGAAGAAAATGTTAACATTACATTACACCATAGGAAGATACCATATAATAGTCGAAATCAAGTTGACCAAAAAGATCTATCCCTACTTGTGGGAAGGTCTAAGGGTAGACAGGTTACCTAAGTTTTTCCAATTTTCTAAGGAAAATGTTTACCTAAAATAAAACAGTTTGAAAAGAAAAACAAAAAACTAACTATGTTGTATAGACACAATATAACTTTAATTGAGCTAAAACAGTATAAGAAAAGAGAAAAATAAAAAGCATTGTTGTCTACACATGAAATTTAAAATTAAAAAAAAATTGTCTCAAGGGTATTGAAGTAAAGGTCCCGTTGGTTACCAGCTCGGATCCACCGCCCTTCCCGCCTCCTCCAGTCCCCGGTCCGCAGCTCCAATGTAAAAATTAGCAAAATATAGCACAATGTTAATTTAGAAGACTTCACGTGATAGGGGGGCTATAGGGAGAATGAATCCAGGGATTCCATATCTGGAGAAAAATAGGCATACAGTCCTCCAGTAAATGGGTTAGCCTTTCATTTATTGCAATGTAGTTCATCTTATTGTGATTGTAAAGTAAGAGTGGGAGATTGCCATTGCCTGGCTATATGACTCTTTGTTGCTAGCATTAAGTACTGAAGGAGTATATTTTGATAGTGAGGGGACATAGTGCCCTAGCAGGCCTGTGTCCGCCTTAGCCTCAACCATTTTTGGCACACCTGTTACAGCTAAGTGGAAAACCTTGGTCCAAAGAGACTGAACCAAGGGACATGACCACCAAGTGTGGAAAAAGGACCCAGGAATCTGACAAGCTCTAAAGCAATTAGGATTAGGGGAGCGTTTCCATCTAAATAGTTTGTCTGGGGTGATATATATCCTATGAAGAACCTTAATAGAGGTCTCCAGAATATTACTGCTCAAAGATCCCCTGGTAAGGGTTCGCCAAGAGTTCTTCCAAGTCCCCATATCCCACTTGCCATTTAAGTCTTTTTCCCATCTTTGCATATATTTTGGGAGGGGGGTGGCGTAATGGGAAGTTAAAAGTATCATATAGGATACCCACAATACCTTTTGTAAGAGGAGCAGAGAGGCATAACCTAGTAAACCAATTTGAAGTCGGCTTACCTAGTGTATTTTCTAACATGGAGAGAAAGTATTTAAATCTACAAAATGTATAATGTTCCTGAATGGGGATATTGAATTATTTTAGTTGAGTGTATGTTAAGGTAGTATTATCTCGATACCAGGAATTCACCGTCAGTAGATTATGGGATTTCCACCATAATAAAGAGGTTGCAGGGAGAGTATCCGGGAATCTGGGATTGGGTATTAAAGGAGTAGGAGTGGGGTACTTCGGGATCAGCTGAAATTTGCGGACAGCCCATGACCAAATATTTAAGGAATGCTTTATATACGGACTGTCCAATTTACCCAAGCATGTCAGTGAGTTTGGGATCCATGGAATGGAATCCCACATATATGGGGCCATCATAAAGTTCTCAATAAATATCCAAAGAGGTTGGTGAGTAGGGGAGTGCGCAATTGGAACAAAGGCCAATTGTGCCGCTTTAAAATATAATTTCAAATTGGGGCAGGAGAGACCTCCTTTTGATTGATGAACATAGTTGATTTAGAGATACGATGTGATTTATTCTGCCATATAATTTTAAAGACTTGGCGTTGTAGTTTGTCTAAATCCATGTAATTCAAGGCGATCGGTAGGGAGCGAAATAAATACATAAGGCGAGGAAGGAGGTTCATTTTAAATGAGCGGATACGTCCTAACCATGTGATAGGGTGTTTTGCCCATGTCAGTAGATTTTGGGTGAATGTTTTGTAGATGGCTGTATAGTTGGATTTGTGAAGATGTGCGGTGTTACGGGTGAGATTCACACCTAGATATTTAATATGGTTAGAGGGCCAGTTAAAATTAAAGTGCTGTTGCAAAAAGGTTAAGTCTGAGGGGGGTAAGGAAATATTTCGAACTTCTGTTTTATCCACATTTATGTGGAGCCCAGAGACTTTACTGAATGTTCCCAGTAGGTAAAAGAGGGCAGGGACTGAAGTGCAGTGATCTGTCAATGTACAGAGGACATCATCTGCGAATATAGCCTTTAATGTCTATGTTTGATCTAATAGACTGAGCTAAGGGTTCAACGGCTAGAGCAAAGAGTAAAGGGGATAGAGGGCAGCCTCGTCTGGTCCCCCTCTGAATATTAAAGGAAGCCCTTGCTTCGCCAGGGAGTTTTAGGACTGCTTGAGGGGATTTATAATAGCTATTAATCATGTTCATAAAACGTCCTGTAAGGCCGAATTTTGACAATACTGCTCTTAAATAGGGCCATGCTAGAGAGTCAAAGGCCTTCTCCATATCCAGGGCTAGGAGGCATAAGGGGGTACGGTGTTTACCCGCCTAGTGCATGGTATCCAGAATCCGTCTAATATTATCCCATCTTGCCCAAACGGGATGAAACCCACTTGATCCTTATGAATTAGTGAGGGCAGAAATTTAGAAATTCTATCTGCCATCAATTTAGCAAGTAATTTGACATCCCCATTTAGTAGCGATATAGGCCTGTAATTTTTAACCTCCAAAAAATCTCGTCCCTCCTTTGGAAAGAAGACCATGTCCGCTTGGTTCATTTCAGGTGGAATGTTGTGACCGTCTAAGATCGCATTAAATAAGGTCACCAAGTGGGGAGCCAAAATTTCTGCGAATTGTTTGTACTACAAGTTAGAAAATTCGTTCGGACCTGGGGCTTTACCTAATTTCGATTTTTTAACTGTCTCCAAAACTTCCTCAACCGTAATTAAAGAGTTACGACCCTCTCTCTCTTGAGCCAATATATGTGGAAGATCGTAGGACTCAAGAAAGGTGGAGATTTGATTAGTATGTTGCTTCTGAGTGGATGAATAGAGCTTTTGGAAAAAGGTAGTAAAGGTTTCTTTAATCTCATTTGGGCTATAAGTGATGTTCCCAGAGGGGCTTTTGATCTTGAAAATTTTGGAGTGGGCTAGCTTCCCCTTTAATTTTCTAGAAAGTAGAGAATCCAGTTTGTTAGCTTTTGTGTAAAATGTATGGCCCGTCCATCTCAATGCTTTTTCAGTTTGCGCTGAAAGTATTAAATCCATTTCTGCTCGTAAAAGGTCTATTTGTTTACGGCGTTGGGTTGAGGGATTGGTCTGGTTAGATTTTTCTAAAGCTAAAAGTGACGCTCTGATCTCAACTTCCCTTTTTCTTTTTTGTCTCTTTTGTGCAGCAGATAGTTTAATGCAAGAGCCCCTAATAACGGCTTTATGTGCTAACCAAACCCACCCTATATCCGCGCCTGGGGTCAGGTTATTTAAGAAGTATTGGCTGAGGTCCGAGGCTACCTGGTCCTGAAAGGTTTGATTGGAGAGGAGCATATCATTAAGCTTCCATGTATGTGGGGGTTTGTATACAGTGCCAAAATCAAGGGACATGTGGACCACAGAGTGGTCGGACCAGGGACAGGGGCGTATTTCGGAAGCAACTAAGCCATCCGACAAAGTTGAATCCATTAGCAATGTATCTATTCTGGAGTATGAGCCATGCACTGGGGAGTAAAACGTGTACTCCCTTTCTCCCTGATGTTTCAGTCTCCAAGTATCCAGCAGATGAAGCTCCTCGAGAAGTTTTTGGATGTGCTTAAGTTTTTGGGAGAATTTATCTCCCTGGGACTTAGAGGACCTATCCATGCTAGGGTCTAAGTTGATATCCCCCCCCTAGAATGATTTTGCCTGTATCTATTGATTTGAGATGAGCAAGGAGTTTAATGAGAGTATTATGGGGGGTGGTAGTGGGGGAGTGTCACAACCTACTATGATGATGGGATCTAGAGTATCCTAGTACTCTTATTCCCAGTAGGTTTTAGACCTAAGATTTTGGTGACTCAGACCAATGGACTGTCCTTGCGGATGCAAGAGCATAAGTCCCAGCTCATTGGTAGCGTGCCTGGGAAATCTGGAAAGGAGTCAGAATGATCTCCTCTATCAGCATATGCCCCTGGGTCAATAATGCATCTGTACTCAAAGTTATGATGAAATTAAGAACAACTTCTTTATTTTTACACAAGTATTTAAACAACTCACAAAACCAGTACAGGGAGTGGCTACCCCCTTGTCCAACCCTCATCTTCCTCTTGGCCAATGGGGTAATCTCCAGAGTAACTTGATTACCTCTGGCCAATGGACTAGAGGTAAGCTCTGGGAACTTCCAGACCCCTCCCCTGGGCTGCCCACTAGGTGTGGCTACCTAATTTAGTTGGTCTCTGTCTCTCAAGGGAGAAACATCTATGTGCTACTGTACTATGACCCTGATATTGGGCTGAAGACCCCATGGGGTTAAGGTGCCTCAATGTCTGCACAGACCCCTTTGTTCTGGCCTTGCTATCACTTCAAGTGTTTACTTTAGGTGATAGCTGGAAGACAGATGGGTGATCTACTCAGGTTACTATCTGTATCCAATATGGATGACTGCACACAACATGGCTCCCACATTACAATACAATATATTTACAGATAATACCACTACAACATTTTATAACCCACATGTTATGAGTTGAGGCAGTACTTCCCACGTCAGTCCACTTAATGCGTTATGACGACTTTATTAGTGGTGATGTGGTAAACTGCATCTTCTCTGAATGCATAACAATAACAGTGGGACTCTGCCCTGAATATATAACATTATAACAGTGGCTCTGGGAGCCCAAAACCTTCTGTTCAATAACATGTGGCAGATAACAGTTCCAAATCCAAGATGACCCCTGGCTGATTCATGACAGGGAGTACAGAGCTATAAGAGAGATCCTAGTATTCAGAAAGGATCCTGTTAGTAAAATGTAGATGCCCTCTGGGTCAATTTTTTTACTCTCCACGGTGAAAGGGTCTTTATGCAGTAGTATAGCCACGCCTGCCTTCTTAGAGGGACAAGTTGAGGTTATGATGTAGGGGTATGATTTGTGTAAGTAAGAGGGTTTTTTTCCTTTAGCAAAATTAGTTTCCTGCATAAATATTACTGAGGGTCGAAGTGATTTATATGAGATAAACGCTTTACGCTTTTTAAATGGGGAATTAAACCCTTTAACATTGTGACTGAGAAAGGTGAAAGAAGTGTCAGTCATTGTACCTGTGGGAGTAATGAATGCTCAGGAAGTTGTTGAGACCACTGCTAAGCTCATGGCGGCCGAGGACCAGAGGCGGAGGAGGAGCGAAGGACCGGAGCCAGACAGACCAGGATGCAGGGGAGAATAGAGACAAAAAGAACAGTTTAAAACATCCAAAAAATCAACATTTTATCAAACAATATAAAAAACAACAACAGTATAGTGGAGGTAAATCCTCACTAAATAACGTAAGTCACACAAAGTGCCGAGGGCAAGGGGGGGATCTCCCCAACCTTGGAATCCCTACTAGTGAGGTGGGGAAAAGTATAGGTCCAAGTGTATTAAGGTTAAACTAATGCACCTGAAGGGGCCCGGCCAGTAGTTACAAACTGCCGGGTAGGAGGGTTTTTGAGTCTAAGATTGGATTTAAATTGAGGGGCCTGAGGGACCCCGGTTTAGGCCAGCCCAATGCCGGGGGGGAGTAAGGGGTGAGTGGAGACTAGGGCGGGGGCCTTTCTTGGAAGGTTAGTGGATCCACCACGGGTCTAAATTATATGGAAAGATCCAAATGGGCTTGATGTTGCCTTTTACAGGAGAATGGGAAGGATGTTAAAGCCCTTTCTCAGGCATATAGTGGATACAGTTTAAGATCTGACTCCCAGGGACAATAAACATAGGGGGCATACCAAACCTGGTCCAGGGGAAAGTCGACTTGGTGTGAGTAAGAGAACCAAGTAATCTAAAGTTTCAAAGTTGCCTTGAAAAGTATGTAGGAGTTCAGCATATCCTACAGGGAAGTGCAAGCCTAGAGTAATGACTCCGTATTGCAAGTTTTAAATAGTCATTGATGAATATCAGGGAAAGCGATCTAAAATTAGATTTTCGTGAGTGAGGAACGCACAACCGGATTACTAGGAATGTCCAGCGAGGGTTTAGAAAGAAGCGTAGAGACGTTTGGTGTGACCTCTATTAGGGAAGGCCTCCGAGGTCGCTTAGGTTTCGAGGCTGTCACCCATTGCGTAGTCGGGCGTTGAGAAGGCGGCATTTTTGCAGGTTCCACCGAGCTGGGGTCCAGAGGGTTTGGGGGTTCTGACAGTCCAGGATCTGGGGCTAGATTGAGTTGAGCCAGGAAAGCCATACATTCTCCCAGTGAGAAAGCTGTATAAGCGGATGAGCCCACTTGAAAGGAGAGGTTGAATGGGAAGCCCCATCTATATTTAATTTTGTTGTGAATGAGGATTGCAATTGCGGGCTTCATGAGTTTACATTTCCAGAGCGTAGATGGTGCTAGATCCGCATAAATCTGCAGAGTGGAGCCGTCTGGACCCACAATGGCGGGGGACTTTCTGGCTTCCTGTAGAAGAAGGTCTCTTGCATTCTGGTGGAGAAAGCAGACCAAAATGTCCTTTGGTTGATCAGAGTTCGGGGGACCTCCCAAGGCTCTATGAGCTCTCTCGATTTCCCAAGCTGACTCTGGGGGCGTCGGTAAGATGGACTGAATAGTTGTTTGCAGGTACGGCAGAAGATTAGTTACCGCTTTAGGAATGCAGCGGAAGCGAACATTGAATCGTCTCGAGAGGTTCTCCAGATCTTCTAGCTTGGCTTCAAGGGTGGAAATTTGCAGTGAGTGTTGGTCAATCACCTGCCTATCAGAATATTGTGACTCAATGACTTGATCTGTTAGGTTTTCCAGGTGGTTGGTGCGTTTACCCAAGTCTTGGATTTCCTGCTTGATTTTCCTGACCGCCGTGGATAGGCGAGCTTGTAAGAGAGCATCTAATTTTGCCACTGTTGCATCTGTCAAGTCCACATGTGGAGGGCAATCCGGGGTATCCTTGATGTCCGAGCTGCCTGAAGAAGTGGGATCTGGCTGCGGAGATGGAGCCGGTGGAGGGGCTTGTGTTGGAAAGTGATCTTTAATTCCTCTAGATTGCTGGGTTTTCTTGCTAGATTTCCCCATGATGGATAGGAAGATAGTGTTTTTAGCAGGTGAAGCTGAGGCACGAAAATGTGAGAGGACACTGTCTAGGCTGACAATTGGGAGGCACAGGGATAGGCTTTCTTTCTGTTAACAACTAGGGATTATATCCGCTTTGCCCCCGTCCCAGTCATAACACACCAGTAGGCCTGGTGCCCTCAGGTATAGATACAAATTTTTCATCGTTAAATAAGGATCAAGCTTATCTTAGAAGCTATCTTAGATTTACTCATCACAAATAATATTGATATAGTATCTAAAGTTGGAATAAGGCAACCTTTGGGAAACAGTGATCACAACACAGTCTCGTTTGAGATTAAATTAACAAAACAAAATTTTAAGGGGCCAACAAAAACTCTTAATTTTAAAAGGGCAGATTTTAACGGTCTAAGGGCAGCAATACAAAGTATAGATTGGGACAGAGAACTGGCAGGTAAAAACACTGACCACAAGTGGACAACATTTAAATCCTTACTAAATATACATACACATCGGCATATACCGTGTGGGAATAAAAGTAAAAGGAGTAAATCCCATCCAATGTGGCTTAACAATGATTTAAAGATCAAGATACGGAGTAAAAAACAGGCATTTAAATTATACAAACAAGAGGAAACAGAGACTGCTTTACGGGAATACAAGGAAATCAACAAGGCTTGCAAAAGGGCGATTAGACTGGCTAAAATAGAAAATGAAAAATGAATTGCAAAAGAGAGTAAGACTAACCCTAAAATATTTTTTAAGTATATTAATGGGAAGAAGGCGAGAAAGGAAGCTATAGGAACATTACAATGTGACACAGGCCGTCTGATAATTAGTGACCAAGAAAAGGCAGATGAGCTAAATAGGTTCTTTTCTTTGGTATACACAAGAGAGGTACCAGTGGTTGGGACTCGGCAACATAATGGGGCTACACTACCTTTGCCAAATAATTGGTTAATACAGGAAGTAATCCAAAAGAGGTTGGAAAAAATAAATGTTAATAAAGCCCCGGGTCCTGATGGAATACATCCAAGGGTATTAAGGGAACTGGGTTCTGTAATAGCCAAACCATTATATTTAAGCTGATGTGATACCTATATTTAAAAAGGGAGCAAGAGCAAATCCGGGGAATTATAGACCAGTGAGCTTCACTTCTGTAGTGGGGAAGCTTTTAGAAGGGTTAATAAGGGATAATATACAAGAATATGTCTATTTGAACAGGATTATAAGTAGGAGTCAACATGGATTTATGTCAACATGGATTTATAGGTCATGTCAAACAAATCCAATTAGTTTCTATGAGGAGGTTAGTAGGAACCTTTTTTCTTGCTTAGTGGATTTTTGTGTCTAAAGTCGTGAATTTGGAGTTAAATTGAGGTGTAACTTCACTTGCAGAGGCCCTGGGTGCAACCAAACCCCCCCCCCCCCCCCCCCCCCGCTTGCTGTGGGTAATCTTTTTACGTATTTTTTGTGTTTATTTATTGTGTTTTTAATGTTTTCAGATGTGCGCTGTTTGTGTGGGTGCTTGTAACCGCATGTGAGGCGCAGTAGAGCCGCCACCTCTGCAAATGCGGGCCCCTCGCCTCGCCTGTGGCTCATTGCAGCCAACGTGGGAGCCTCCACCTACGCATTTGCAGTCCGAAGGTCGTAGGGGTTCGTAGGGATGAGCGCCTAGATAATGATGATATGTTTTTTTTTTGAGTGCAAGAGATCGTGATTCAAGGACGAAATATAAAATGGGCTCTGTTTTTGAAGTGGTTAGGGGCCAAATTCGGAGTTGTTGAGGGCTGCATGATCCTGGCCACCTGTTGCTCAACACATGTTATCGTTCTCCCTTATATTTCTTTCTTTGCTCTTTCTTGTCTTTACCCCTTTGAAGTCTCTGTATGTGCCTCATCTCTCTCCTTGTCTCTCTACTGTTTCATTCTGAGTACTGTCTCCTTAGATGTCTCTTTCCATTATGTCTTTCTCTGCTGTATCTCTTTGCTTTCCATCTTAATAATATTATAATAAATCTCTTCACTCTGGAGAAATGCAGAGAAAGAGACAACAAATTGGGAGAGAAAAGACGCAGATGTTAGAAGAAAAACAGATGGGAGAGAAATGATGTGGGTGAGAGATGAGAATGGGAGTGGGAACCAGAATGAAATAGAGATAGAACTAGAGATAGAGACAGCTGGAGGGAGAGATAGAAAGGAAAAGAGACAAAAGTGCAAATAAACAAGTAGGAAGAGGGGAGAACCCTGTAAAGGGGTTAATAAGGGACAGAATACAAGAATATGTCTATTTGAACATGAATTTATGAAGCATAGGTCATGTCAGACCAATCTAATTAGTTTCTATGAGGAGGTTAGTGGAACTTGGATCAGGGCAACTCAGTGGATGTAGTCTTTTTGGATTTTGCAAAGGCTTTTGATACAGTGCCTCCTGTGAGACTTTTGAGCAAACTAAGGGATACAGGAATTGCAGTAAATATTTGCTCATGGATCGAGAGCTGGCTAAAAGACAGGAAGCAAAGGGTTGTTGTAAATGGAACATACTCCGATTGGACTAATGTGATAAGTGGGGTTCCTCAGGGTTCAGTATTAGGTCCTCACCTTTTTCACATATTTATTAATGACGTAGAAGTAGGACTCAAAAGTAGTGTCTCCATTGTTGCTGATGACACTAAATTGTGCAAGGTAATTAAATCAGATAGTGATGTACTTTCCCTACAGAGGGATTTGCATAAATTAGAGAAATGGGCGGCTAAATGGTAGATGAGATTTAATACAAATAAATGTAAGGTTATGCATTTGGGAAGGAAAAATAACCATGCAACTTGTAATCTTAATGGAGCAAATCTAAGGGTATCAGATATTGAAAGGGATTTGGGAGTACTAGTGGACAGCCACCTAGGTAACAGTGCTCAAAGCCAAGCAGCAGCTGCAAAGGCAAGTAAAATATTAGCATGTATTAAGAAGGGTATAGAAGCAAGGGAAGCAAAAAAAATTCTGCCACTATACAAATCCCTAGTACGCTCCCATTTGGAATATGGAGTACAATTTTGGGCACCACTTCATAAAAAGGACATTTTAGAGCTGAAAAGGGTACAGAGAAGGGCAACAAAACTAATAAGGGAAATGGAGGGGCTAAGTTATGAAGAAAGACTAACCAAATTAAACTTATTTTTGCTCGAAAAAAGGCATCTACGAGGGGATATGATTACCTTATTTAAAAACATCCAGGGTCAATATAAGGCTTTGACAAGAGGACATCCTTTGAGGTTAGAGGAAAAAAGATTTCACCTTAAACAAAGAAAAGGATTCTTCCCACTTAAGGTGGTTAAACTGTGGAATTCTCTACCAAAGGAGGTGGTGACAACAAATTCGATAGATAACTTCAAAAAGGGGTTCGATATTTTTTGAATAAAGAGGGCATTCAAAGTTATCCTAAATAACTAGCGAAGGTATATTGATCCAGGGAGAAATTTGATGGTCAGTTTCTTGGGTCAGGAAGGAATTATTTTTTTTTCCCCCTTATGAGACAATTGGCAAAGTTTCAATGGTTTTTTTTTTTCAGTTTGCCTTCCTCTGGATCAATTAACAATTAATAACAAATAGTCCACATATTAAAAAGATTAAGAGAGAACTTGATGGACTAACTCCTTATTCATCCTCAAATACTATACTATACTATTAATAATTAATTAACAACTAATTACGTAATAAGTAATCCACATATTGCAGATCAGAGGATATCTTAAAAGGTTGAACTTGATGGACTGAAAGTATTTTTTCAACCTCAATTACTATGTAACTATGTAACTATGTAAAAGAAGAGGGAGAAAGGAGGAGGGATTGAGAGGATGAGATGGGATTGTGGTTTTGGGAAGAACAAAACAACAATAAGAGAACATATGGCTGAGATGCATGGTGAGGGATATGGAGGAATTAGAGATAGGAGGTGAGGAGAGAGACAAAGCTTGAGATACGCAGAGAAAAATAAATGGGATAGAGAAGTGTATTGGAGAAGAGAGAAAGCATTGAGAGAAAGAAATGGAAGGAAACAAGGGAATGACATTAGAGGGAGATGCAGAAGAAATGGATAGAGAGAAAGGAAAGATGAGAGTGCAAGAGAGAAGATTTGGAGAGACCGAAGCTAGGAGGGGGAGACAGAGACAGGAGATATGAGGGAGAGACAATGGAGGAGGGAGAGAAGGGAGGCAGTGGAAAAGAGGTAAAAGAGGGATGGGAGGGATGGATAACAGGCTGGAAGGTAGGGGGGGCAAATGAAGCAGGGAGATAGGCAGAAGTGGAGAAAAGACAGAAGGGGTGTGATACAGAGAGAATGAGAGACAAGGAAGTAGTCAGAAGGGGTTTGAGAGAGAAAATGGCTGGGAGTGAGACAGAAGGATGGAGAGACAGAAGGGGTAGAGACACAGGGCAACAGAGAAACAGAAAATGGGGATATGTAAAGAAAACACTAGAAAATTGGGACAGATGGGAATGGACAAAACGAGGGGAGAGAGATTGTACAGTGTAGAGAAGATTGTGAGAGAAAGATATAGGCAGAAGATGTAGAAATGGAAGAGGAAAGACAGAAATATGTGAGTAAGACAGAGAGGAGGGAGAGACAGCGAGGAGAGAGAGAGACAAGGGGTGATTATGGAAGATGGAATAAGGAGTACAGTGGACACAGGAAAGGAGAAAGGGGAGATAAAGAGATGAACAAGGAAGAAAGTACATTAGGTCCTGCTTGTCTTTTGTTAGCAGTTAGGACAGCTGTAAATCAGGATGTGGGTGATGTTCTATACAGCAGCTTTGGATAATGCAGAAAAAATATGGGGTATGGTTCTAAGATCCTGACATCTAGTTTCTTTAAAGGACATGCCATTTTAATGTTCTTGGTGGATAACCATATTTTATATTGAAAGGGTGCACTCTCTATCTAAGGGACACATAGCTCGCCACGTATCTACTAGTCCAGCAGCTCTCTCTCCCCCTGCCTCAATGTATCCTGAAGAGGAGAAATAACAAAATTAATGTGCTTCCCTATTATGATGATCCATTTTGCTGAAGCCTTTGCTTTAGCAATCAGTTTTTGGAAGCACTCAATTTAGCCTTGACAGGGGTCATACACATTGTCAAACATACATTTTTCTGTAGATTGTACTTACTATGATCAATGTTTAAAGGTGACAATGGCAAAATTACAATTCTGTAAACATCAGTTGCTAAAAGATGGACACCCTATCTTTTTTTTATAGTGCATACCTTACAAAACAGTAGCAGCATTATGCATAGTGTTTTGGATAAAGCTATCTCCTTTGGTAGGGGCATGGAACCTCTGTATATTGTGCAAGAAAACAGAGAGAGTCATACCTGGAGGCAGGAACCAAATAAAAGGGGAGGGAATAAGAGCAGAGAGATAAAACAATGTAAATTACACCAAAATTCAACAGTTCCATATATTAATTATTTAACACCTACATAGTGTTATCTTTTGCAACCCTTGATTAACAAAAGTAGCCCCTGAGGTGTTTATCTAAATATGGTTGGAAAGAAACAGATATTGGTAATTTAAAGTTAGTAGCAGACAGAACCATGTGCTATGTCCTTGGGGACTTTCAGGAGAGTAAAGATCAGAAAATATAATGAACCATATATAAAAATTGCTATAAAGACACATAGCATTGCTCAGAATAAATCTGCTAATAAAAGCTTTCAGACTACAACGGTAAAGGATTTTACAATTTAAAAGAGACTGTATGATGTCTTACATGATGATGTTTAGATGTCAGTTGTTGTGCCCTAAATCTAACAGTATCAAAAGTTCAGTTTTAGTGGTAAAGTCCATAAAGGATACAATAGAGTTAGGTGGTTCAACCTTTAATTAAGTTATGATAATGCCTCCAGTCCTTTGTCTCCCTGAGGAGGTCTTTGGGTTCTAGGCGAAGGACATAGGTGGTCATGGTTAGATGCATCTTCTCTAGTTGGAGACTAACTAGCAGAGGTTTCTGATGAACCTCTGGGAGATGACAATAGCTAATATTGAGAAACACGTTTGTAGTCTTATCTGAATAGCTGCAGTTTCAGAGTTGTTTGAAACTATGAAGATTATGGGAGAGACAGAGTTGGGTAGAAAATCGCACAGGATTAAAGCAGAACGAGAAAATTCTGGATCATGAGATTGTGAGGAGTTGATGACAGGTGAAGATAGATGTTTGTCGTGGGCAGAGCAAAAGGAAAGGTTAGGTGATTATTTTTGAAATGTTGGAGGGTGCAGTAATGTTGAGCGCTTTGTATGTTAGTGTCAATGTTTTAAACTTGCTTCCAGCAGGTATGGGAAGCCAGTGACATATACAATTAACTTGAGTGGGAAGAGTGTAGTAATGGGAAGGATGCCTACAAGAGCTGGATGTTTAGTGTAGTGTTCTAGCCCATCAGGGACCACGTCTTTGCAGCATGTTGCAGAATGTTGCTGAGAGATGGTCACTGTTTGGTTAGTATGAGTCACAGCACATCACATACTACAGAGACATCAAGTACTCGCAAAGGGCTTAATGACATGTCCGTAGCACTTTAAATGCACATATACACACACTACTGTACTTTTATTAAAACGGAAAGTGATGTTAGGTCTTAGAATTAATAGCACAACATTCTCAAGCTCGCAAATCGGTCAAATAAAATACTTTATTTCATGTTCAATTTCCGTGTTATATCGATCCCGGCAATCAATGTGTTAATACATATAATGTAATAGAATATCATATTTACGGCTTATATTTGGAATGTGGGTCTGATTGTAACTCATAATTCAAGCCTATAGGAATTTGAAATCCAACTTCAATTTTTCATTGAAGTAATGACAACGATCTCTGTTTCCATTGGCTGTTTCTATGCTGAAGTTATGGCCTTGCTTGATTGATCATGTTCAAGCCCGCAAATGCTATGTTTGATAGCAAGGCTTACAATTTGCGCTTTTGGGCCGGGACTTGTGGGCTCTGCACCAGGCGCACAGACTTACGGCCTACATCCCGCGACTTGCGGGCTTGTAATTGAATGGGGCTCTATGTCTTTGTGAACTGCAGTGGGCAGACCCAAGTAGGTAACATTTATAAGTCTGATTTTAGGCACTAAAAATAGAGTTTATGAAAAGTTCAGCTTTCTATTGATATACTTGTTATTTTTATTTTTTGTAATCTTTAAGTAATTTAATCAATATCGGCTCTGTATTTTACCTAAGTAAATATTTATGAAAGAAATTAATAACGAGAACCCTGTATTTTCTGAGTGTGTTGATACCAGATTTATAGTTGTACATTTATGTATGAGCAACACAAGTCAGAAACTGGCATGGCTACATAAGTATGTATTCTATTAGTGCTGCGGACATTGTATAAGAGGCAGAAACTGTGTCAACACTCTCCGTGACCTCATGGGCTATAACACACCAGGCACATCATTATGGCACATGCTGTTCCACTTGGTTTTTATGGCAGAGATACGGGAGTGGGTTGCCAGTTCCTTCACCAGTGGGTCACAGTGTATAGCTCCTGGTATTCCTAGGTGGCTTTCAAAGTACTGACCAATCCCAACCCTGCATGGCTTCAGGTTGGTGTTAACTCTTGACTGGAATCAAACCCAGGTCAAAGCAGTGAAAGCACCAAACCCTAACCGCTGGACCACCAGGGAACCCATAGCAAGGGCTAACTATAGGGTCTGAGTTTAGGAGAGCATATCAGGCATACTCAAAAGGCGAGAGAAAGGAAAGCACACTGCTAAATCTAAGTGCAGAATATTTTAATGTAAAAAACACATAAAATAAAACAATATATAAAGAATCACACTCATGTCTTGTACTCTATAGCACATGGATTCATTATAACCCACAATCCATGGTAGTTATTACAAACTACAAAGAAGTCCGATGATATTTCATATGTCAGAGGGACAGTTCATTTCTTTAGGTTACTTCCCCCCTGCCCATCTTTTGAAGTAAAGTCCAACATTTGAGGGCAAAACCCTGTTTGAAATGTTTGAAAATAGGCAACTAGACAAACAGCTGCACAAACATATAAAGTCAGAGAGAGCCTGATATGTAGCTGCACTGTGTAGGAATGTATGTGGTCCTCTCTGTGCCATTGGGTGTGTGTGTACAGCTGAGTAGTAGGCTGTCAGCGTGAGTGAGCAATTGTATTTCTGATACTGTGTAAGAAATTGAGACACAGCTTCACAGTGACAGACACACAGCTGTTTACATACAGAGCACACTGCTACACATACACAGCAATGCACTCACATGAATAAAGAAAAATCCAGACAGGGAGCTGTACAAAGTGTAATCATGAAAATGTGAATGCTAACATAAACAGATCATGATGAACAATATTTATTTATATTACTATGCATGTGCACATACACACAGAAGTATAATACAAGCATAAAGGAGGTAAGTAGGAACATAAATCAAGACAGCTCAATGGATTTAATATTTTTGGATTTATGATGGCTTTTGATATAGTGCCACGTGGGAGACTATTGTGCAAACTAAGGGATACAGGAATTGCATGAAATATCTGCTTATGAATTTAGAGCTGGCTAAAAGACAGGAAGCAAAGGGTTGCTGTATATGGAACATACTCAGATTGGTAAATTGGGAAAGAGGGGAGAGAGAGGGAATGGGAAAGAAGGAAGTGAGAGAGAGGAGAAGGAGAGAGGAGAGGTAAGAAGAGAAGGATGATTGTGATAGAGATAATGGAGGAGGGAGAGAAGGGAGGAAGTGGAGAAGGGGTAAAAGAGGGATGGGAGGGAGAGAAAGGAAGGTGTGAGAGAATTTTGAGGAATGGAGGAGAAAGTGGTGGGAAGGGGAAGAGCGAGAAAGGGAAGTAAAACAATAATAGGGTAAGGGGAGAGGAAAAAGGTTATGGGAGAGAAAGATGAATAGAGAGGAAAATATGGATATAGAGTGATAGAGGAAATGGGATAGAAAAAAGGGAGAAGAGAAAAAGAAAGAGAAAGGGAAAGAATGAATAAGAAACAAGGAAGGAAAAAGGAAAGAGGAGGAAAGATGGGGGAGAGAGGGGAGGAGGACTGAAGATATGCCAGAAGAGGACAACTGGTACATAGGTAATTAGCGGAGGAGAGAAGGGGAACAGTGGAGGAGAGAGGGATAAGGGGTAAAAGAGGTGGACAATGATTGGTGGCAGAGAAAGGTGTAATAGTTGGGAGTGAGAAAGAGGAATGAAGGGAGAGCAAGATAACTGAGAGAAAGAGGGATGGATGGGAAAGAGGGATGGGAGAGGGAGAGAAAGAGGGAAGGGGGAGAGAGAGAGGGGGAAGGGGGATGGAAGGGAAAAGATAGAGGGAGTAAGGATGAGAGAGGAAAAGTGTGAAAAGACTAGCCTAATTAATTAATTAATTCCATCTTGGAATTTTTGACACTTATTCACATATTCAGCACTTTATATTGTTAGTTGGGCACCAGATGCTGTTTTGCAGTTTATTACAATACAATATTTATGTTTGAATATCGATTATTTTTTATCTCTTGTACTGAAGTTTGGGGTAGTTTGATTCTTTACTAACAATTACAGACCTCTGGCATAAATATTAAAAACCACAGAAGACCATACACTGGACCAGACCAGGTATAGCTAAGAAACAAGAAAGCCAAAAAACTAGAAACTTACACTAGCAACTATGTGAACTACATGCATAGCATCACTTTAGATAAAATTGTTGTTGTTTAGTTGTTCAGTCAAGTCCGACTTTCTGTGACACTTTGTACCACAGCACACCAGGCACATCATTATGTCTCTGGTTATGCCAATCCATAGGGTTTTCGTGGCAAATATACTGCAATGGCTTGCCAGTTTCTTCTCCAGTGGACTGCAAATTGTCTGACCTCCTTGCTATGACCTGCTCATCTCGGGTGACGCTACATGGTATTGCTCACAGCTTCATTGAAGTACACAAGTCCCTTTACTGCGACAAGATAGCGATCCAGAAGGGAAAGACAAAATGTGCTGACTTTTATTATTATGTGGTAGATTTCACCTTAGACTGTTTGCAGCTTGAGGGGCTACGCTATCCTACTGGGGGCTTACACTTTCATTTAGTTGTACTGTTTCATTTAGTTGTTTCTAATTCTGTTAGGAACAGAGATAGGACCTATCCTGTTATGAGCACTCACAGGAAGCGCGCCACCAATGCCCCAATGTAGCAGTCTCTAAGTGACCGGTAAGTGGTTAGGGGTTTTCGGGTTAGGTTTAGAGGGTTAGGGCCGGTAAGTGGTGTAGGGGGTTAGGCTAAGAGGGTTAGGAGGTTTGGGTTAGGGCTGGCAAGGGGTGTAGGGGGTTTAGGGTTAGGGGCTTAGGGTTAGAGAGTTAGAGTTAGGGCCGGCAAGGGGTGTAGGGGGTTAGGGCCTTAAAGTTAGGATTAGTGGGTTAGGTTTAGGGTTAGGCCCAGTAACTGGTGTAGGGGGTTAAGGTTAGGGCTGGCAAGGGGTACGTGCACATAACAGGATAGATCCCAAAGATAAAATAAAATCAGATAGTTAAACCTTTAATGCTGTTATTGTAAGCATTAGCATGTCTAGTTTGCACATTATTAGGTTATTCAAAAGCGCATATTGTACAAGTTCGGTGGTATATTTTTTTAAACAAAACCTAATGCTTAGTAAGTTTAGGGCGTACAGTGTTGTAATGAATATATGCTTAAGTACTTGAGCCACCTTTTAAAATTCTATTATAAAGCCACATTGGCAATGTTGCCCTAAACAAACATGGCCGCTGATAGCTACGTCCGGCGTCACATGACGTTCGCCGCGCAGCTCCGGTACAGCACGCAAGTGCCTTGTTTATTAAAATGGCGACGACATCAGATAAGGAGGTTGCAGAGGCGGGGGAATGTGAAGGCAGCCCGGGAGGAGGAGGGGATAATCGAAGCGGGTGAGGAATAATGTGTGGGGGTGATTTAAAGGCGTAGGAAGTGGCCAGGAAATGAGAAACCGTGACATACACATAGACCTCACGGGTGTGAGTATGAATGGGCATGGAGTGCATGTATGTATGAATGGGCATGGGGTACATGTATCAGTGGGCATGCTGTGTGTGTATGAAAGGGCATGGGCTGCATGTATGTATGCGTGAGCATAGTGCGTATGTGTCCATAATACGGTATGTTATTTGACAGCTTCTTTATATGACCAGGCTCTTATTGTATGGTATACCTCATTTGTTCTATGGTGCTTTACAGCATGCAGTGTCATGCCAGCTTCACATGCGCCAAATTTGAATGGGATTCCCCCCACTGATGGCTTACATTGTGTATTTACCATCAATCCTAGACCCTATGTATATAATAAGCCATATACAATTATATAAATAGAAGTGCAATTGGTTGTTATTACATAGTGTATTTACCATTAATCCCAGCTCCTAGATACATCAAAATAAATATGTGTGCTTGTGTTATTCAGTCGTGTCTGACTCTCTGTGACTTCATGGACTGTAACACCATGCCAATCCACTTGGTATTCATGGCAGAGACACTGGAGCGGGTTGCAAGTTCCTTCTCCAGTGGGCCATCGCATACAGCTCCTGGTGTTTCAAGGTGGTCTCCCATGCAAGTACTGGCCAGGCCCAACCCTGCTTGGCTTCAGGGTGGTGTGACCTCTTGGTTCCCTAACTGGAACCAAACCTGGGTCGCAGCAGTGAAAGCACCAAATCCTAACCACTGGACCACCAGGGAACCTGCTAAAAGAAATATAACATTCTATAATTATAAGTGTAATTGGTTATTACGTTGTGTGTTTATTATTAATTCCAGCACTTATGTACATCATTATAAAAATAAAGTCCAACTGAATGGAAACTAAATAAATAATTGGATGTACACCGCAATATGCTTGTAAAATAGGCGACAAACTAACAAGTTTATCCTGGATCCAAGTAGCATAAAAAATAAGCAAATGATAAAAGTCTCTAACAATATATGAAATATAAACATTACAGCCAAAATACCCTTTTGTGTTTACCTCCTTCTTTACCTATAGGTTTGTTTTCTGTATTCTTCCACAGTGTGTCTTTTTTTTTCTTTTCTCTATACAATGTGTTTTATGACATGTATTTCTTATTAGTATTTTGCATAGGTTGATATATTATGTATTTTGTGCCAGTTTTTGTATTGTCTTTATTTTTTTAAATACAAGCTTTAAAAAATGTTTGGCTATATTACAGCGTTGACACATTTTTCTGAAATGTATCTTCCAACAAGATTAGTCAGGAGCCAGCCAAAACTTTTTTTAAGAGCCAGATGGATAGTAGATGGCAATATATGTATAATAAATGAAAAAGTTAGGAGACAGCAATAACATTTTAGCAGTTGTGACTCATAGGATTTGTCAATCCCTGGTGTATCATTTTTCTTCTAAATGTCTAATATGAAAGTCTTCATTAGTAGTTATGACTAAATTATGATATTTTGCTGAGTGAGAGCACAGATTTCAGGAGCGCTATTTTCGGTGCACATGCATTGGCGCCTATTTGGCAGTGCGCCAGAAAGTCGGGTTGCCGTTGTGGCTCCCCTGTACCCCATGTAAACCCTGAGCTGGATGGTGTACATTGTGGCTCCTGTCTGACCAACTTTAAAGTCAGTCAGACAGGAGCCACAAGGTACACCATTTAGCACAGCTCGGGGTCTAGAGGGCATGGGGTACAGGGGGGAGGCAGGGGTACAGAGGAGAAAGCAGGTTGCTGAGGGCTGAAAACGTGGTGTAGGGGAGAGGGCTGACCGAAGCTATGTGACAGGGAGAGTGAGAGCGCAGATGTCAGGAGCACTATATTCGGCGCACATTGACAGTGCGCCAGAAAGTTGTGCCACCATGTGAAACTATTGTATTCCTAAAACTGTTCATTCTACATTATGGAGTCGAGTGGAATATGTTTGTATGTAGGATGTGTCTAATGTCATCTGAAATGTTTCTTACTTTGCTTGCAGTGATTCCATTGAACTGAATTCATCAAATGCTTTAGACCCCGAGTCCTCCAACGAAAAGGACGCCTTGGTATGTAATTGTAATCCCACAGTTTCATAATGAAAGCTCCTCCATATTTGACAACTTGTCATTGCTTTCCTATATTTTTGAATTTGTTTATTTTCCAAAACTGAAATTAAGTTTAGTTTGTCACTCCGTGTAATAGTTTATTTTAAGAATAATAATCCTTATTTGAAAGTGTCAATACTAGATTGAATAATACAGATTATATACATATGCCTGACACTAGATTATTAAACATGCTATCAAATACTTATAACTTTTTCATTGGATGAGTGCTTAACTTTATAAATAATTTTTCAAATAAACCAGTATTGTTGTGTTTATTATTACTAACCTGGGCCCTGTATGTTTCAGGAAACTGCAGCTGAAAGTGTGGAAGGCATGGACACTCGAGCAGGTTCAGTGGATGAAGACAATGGTCGTCAGCTTGGGGATATTGAATTGCAATGTGGCATCTGTCTGAAGTGGTTTGGAGCGGAAACGTTTGGGATAGATACCACGTATGCTAAACATATATATACCTTAAATGTATTTATTTAATAGCTGTCACGACTATACATTTGTAAGTGTGCATTCTAGTACAGTACCTCCTACATGATAATGTCCACTTTGAAATATGTTTATTCCATCTCAAATAAGAGTGAAACCCCCTTTTTCTCCTTCATAAAATTGAAGTACTTTTTTTTTTTTTTTTCTAACTTTTTAACCATGTGATGTAAATGACTATAACCTCCTCAACACACCCATTTCTGCACACTATTTATATTAAACAATACATTTTCAACCTCTTTCATCTATTTTGTAGATCATGCCTTCCTTTTATGACTAACTACAGTTTCCATTGCAACATGTGTCATCACAGTGGGAATACATATTTTCTTAGGAAACAAGCAAGTAAGTAAACTAAAAAGAGTAAACACACATGAACTTGACATGGTTTGTTTTTATTTGTGTGTATACAATGATGTCCAAAAAGAAGAAAAATGTAATCCTTATCTAGAAGTCCTAAATTCCCATGCGTCATAAATAAAAAAATCTACATATTGTTTGTAGATTTTTTTTTTTTTTTTTTAATTTTTTTTTTTTTTAATGTTTTTTTCTTTTCCTCCATAGATTTGAAAGAAATGTGTCTTACTGCTCTAGCAAACTTAACATGGCAGTCTCGTAACCAAGAGGAGCACCCAAAGACAATGTTCTCAAAAGACAAGGTATAACTTTGATGACTGATTATTATACAACATTTTGAGGTTGCCTATTGTACATGCCCTGGTCTGTCATGGCATTTCCTTACCAAATAACATGGTTACTTCCATTTGGTCTGTATGGACATAAATTATACCAACAACAAGATTCCATGATCCCTTATTATATCTTACATCATTTGTTTTCTTTCAGTCCTAAAGGATTTATTTTTTTATTATTTTGTAAATTAGTTGAACTTTGGCTATCTTTCCTTCTTTTTTTTTTTTTTTTTTCTGAATTTGCATCCCTCTTTTCTTTGCTAGTTTCAATGTTTAGGGTATTTGTATGTTGTTAGAAGCCACTGTGAGTATTGCAGTATCGCATATTATAATTGTCGAACTTCGAGGCGTCGTCACGCTTTGCGTGGTATGTACGACTGTGGCGCTCATCGCCTGCAAGCATCCCGAGGCGAGCAGTGGAGGCCATGAAACACGCGGGACTTGGCCTCCAAACATTTAGGAAACGCGGGATCGCCTTAGGCTGCAAGCAGTTGACGAACGCGGGACTTGGAAGAAGAAAAAAAAAGTACGAGACGCGGGACATAACTTAATTTATTTTTAAGTCCTGTGTCTCGTAATTTTTTTTTCTTCTAAGTCCTGCGTTCGTGAACTGTTTGCAGCCTAACTTGTGTGCTGCAGGACAATAAAAAGAGATTGTTACCTCTTCAGGCTATTCATTTTTACATATATTAATTAGAAAAAGATAAACTATATTAATTTATTATTCAATTCATTCATTAATATTTAAAAAATATAGAGGAGCCAAAGGACACGCAATGAGCGCCGACGGTCCTTAGAGTATAAAAAGCTTAACATTGTGTGCCAAACAGCATTGCCATGGCTTAAAATTTTATTGACTGTCATTTTTTCACTAGTTTTCATATATTGTCAAAGCAGTTTCAAAACTTAAAATGGCCATCTTAACTCGTTTGAGGTTTATGAAAATAAGTAATCATAGATATGTTCCAGTTGGTTATATACCAGGAGAGATAGACTTGATTCAGTATTTATAGCGACCACTGTTTTAAACTACATAGAGTGTATGATTACACAATAATTGAAGGGTTGTTATTTTTAGAAGTGGCTTTAATAGAATATTCTTTTGTGGCAGGTTGTGCTTGAGATTCCTCTTGGATTGAGATTATCTTTCAATGTTGTGTTTTTTTGAAAAGATCACTCTGCTCAGCTGAAAATATTGTGGCAGGACAGCACATACCCTACACTCTGTATACTGGACCAGCAAACATTCTAAGTTTTTTAAAGTACCATATTAACACTGGCTATAATAAGGCATTAATCATGAATACAGATCTTACTTGTGTCTCCCTTTTTTTTTTTTTTTTATATATTCAGTATTAAAGATACAAATCTGACTCCGCTGCTGCTGGTATCTACTGCTGTTATGACACAAAGTAGTAGGAGTCTGGTTTGCACTGCATAATTTGAGTTTATGGGGAAATTATCTGAATAGACCATAAATTACAGCTCCTTCTAATGCTCATATTTGTTTTTGCTGTAATAATAACTTCACATTGTTTCCATTTTGAGATTAGAATGTCTAAAGAATCCAAAGGAATAAGCGGATACATTTTTTTTTTTTTTTTTTTTTTTTTTTTGGTGCAGCAAAGGGACTTTACCATCTGCAGGGAGCTTGAGCTTTTGTTCCTTACAAACATCATAATTGTTAAAGCTCCACTGTACAGTTAAATAATATATATATATATATATATATATATATATAATTCGGTTTTGTTTTGTTTACTTTCTTAGCAGGATATGTCCTTGTGTAGTAACAAATTTACTTTTTGTTCTTCTGGGAGCACTGGCAGTTGTTGCCATATTCCCATTATGCAGACCAAAACTTGTCCTCTGCATTTAAAGGCATATCTAAGTTTGCTGGGTTAATACATTTCTGCAGTCCTTAGGTATATGCAGCACATTTCATAAAACTTTTTATGAATATCTAAAAATCCCTCTAATCATGATGTTACCACCCTTAGAGATGTCTACACAGGCACCTGATTCTGGCCCCCCCCCCCCCCCCCCCACAATCAGCATGGGGCATCTGGGGACCAATTTTAACCCATTATTAACCTGCTGTGTCTTCCTCGGCCAGTAGGAGAGCACGGATGTCAGCCCCAAAGTGACTGCTGGTATGTGACCCGCCCGGCTGCTTCCTGTGTGGTAATGACACAAGCATGCCCCGCTTCTGCTTAGCTCTGCCAAAAAGAGGGGAAGGAAAAAAATAACCAGTAGCAGTAGTTGATGCAGGGAATGGAAGACCTGCAGGGTTGGTGATAGTGTGAAAAATGCATAGCACATTGTAATATGGTGCCACACTACATATCCCAGGCTGCTTTACAGCACGAACAGGAACCCCAGAGTTTGAAAAAAATGTTTCAGCCTTTGCTTCCTCCTGATTGGCCAAACAAATTATTAGTGTTATGCTTATTTAGCCTGGGTTTGAAGGGGGGTGGGGGGGGTTACTCTAATTTTCAATTGTCAGAAATTACAAGACATTTTGCTAACTTCAAGGTAAGTTGTAGTTTTTTACACTACTGATTCTCCTCTGTCGACTGCACTAACAATCCAGGAAACTTAGATATGCCTTTTAAAGTCTTCCCTTAGCTCAGGAAGTTTTATTAATGACAAGCATAATTACATGGTAATAAACTAGGATTCTTTTTCTTTATTTGAAAACACTTGTCCCATTTTCAAGCTCTTCTAAAGGGTAAACTTTAAATATGACTACATTCATGCTTTTTAAGAATGTGTGTGAACAGCAGAAACAATAAAAGTCAGAAGTATTAGCATATTATAAGTGTGTTTGTTTTTATTTTTATTTTTTCAGGATATAATTCCATTTATTGACAAATACTGGGAGAGCTTGACAACCCGACAGAGACCTGGGAAAATGACGTGGCCAAACAGTATTGTGAAAACTATGGTAATATCACAATGCCCACCAGTTTCTGACATATTCCACCCCTCCATAAATGCATGCATGGGCGAAGTGTGAATTACATTCACAAATAATCCTAAAACTGTGCTGCCAGGTTATTCAACTTTCTCCTAGAAGGAATGTAACCACTGCAAAAGGCCCTCAAAATAGAAGCTTAAAGGGTCATAAATTTGATGGAAATTGCCCTTCAGCGTCATTTTAGATCTCATTAAAATATGTGAAATTTATTTTATTTTTTTAGAATTTTTGTAATTTAATTACATATTTATTTTTTTGTAAACTGTCTTGTTTTTAAAGCATTTGTGAACATTGCTTGCAATTCTAACTCTTGCCTCCTCACTACTACGGAAATGTGTCACTTTAGCCAATTGGAATGGAGATATCTTTCTTCCTGTCTGTTCTGGACGAACACTGCTACTGCTCCTACCACCAACAAACATTATACACACACACACACACACACACCCCTGTTAAAATGTCAGGTTTCTGTGCTGTAAAAAAAAAAAAAAAGACAAAGATAAATCATTTCAGAACATTTTCCACCTTTAATGTGACCTATTAACTGAACAACTCAATTGAAAAACAAACTGAAATCTTTTGGTGGAGAGAAGAAAAAAACAAATAATGTGGTTGCATAAGTCTGCACACCCTCTTATAACTGGGAATGTAGCTGTGTTCAGAATTAAGCAATCACATTCCAAATCATGTTAAATAGGAGTCGGCATACACCTGCCATCATTTAAAGTGCCTCTGATTAACCCCAAATAAAGTTCAGCTGCTCTAGTTGGTCTTTCCTGAAATGTTCTTAGTCACATCCCGCAGAAAAAGCCATGGTCCACAGAGAGCTTCCAAAGCATCAGAGGGATCTCATTGTTAAAAAGGTATCAGTCAGAAGGGTACAGAAGAATTTCCAAGGCATTAAATATACCATAGAACACAGTGAAGTGGAGAAAATATGGCACAACGGTGACATTACCAAGAACTGGAGCTCCCTCCAAAATTGATGAAGAGAAGAAAACTGGTCTGGGAGGCTACCAAGAGGCCTACAGCAACATTAAAGGAGCTGCAGGATTATCTGGCAAGTACTGGCTGTGTGGTACGTGTGACCACAATCTCCTGTATTCTTCATATGTCTGGGCTATGGGGTAGAGTGGCAAGACGAAAGCTTTTTCTTACAAAGAAAAACATCAAGCCAGGCTACATTTTGCAAAAACACATCTGAAGTCTCCCAAAAGCATGTGGGGAAAAGGTGTAATGGTCTGATGAAACAAAGGTTGAACTTTTTGGCCATAATTCCAAAAGATATGTTTGGCGCAAAAACAACACTGCACATCACCAAAGGAACACAATTCCCACAGTGAAGCATGGTAATGGCAGCATCATGCTTTGGGGCAGTTTTTTTCTTAAGCTGGAACTGGGGCCTTAGATGAGAGAGGGAATTATGAACAGTTCCAAATACCAGTCAATATTGGCACAAAACCTTCAGGCTTCTGCTAGAAAGCTGAACATGAAGAGGAACTTCATCTTTCAGCATGACAATGACCCAAAGCACAAATCCACAAAGAAATGGCTTCACCAGAAGATTAAAGTTTTGGAATGGCCCAGGCCTGAATCAGATTAAAAATCTGTGGCGTGATCTGAAGAGGGCTGTACACAGGAGATGCCCTCGCAATCTGAAAGATTTGGAGTGTTTTTGCAAAGAAGAGTGGGCAAATCTTGCCAAGTCAAAATGTGCCATGCTGATATACTCAAAAAGAGTGCTGTAATAAAATCAAAAGGTGCTTCAACAAAGTATTAGTTTAAGGGTGTGCATACTTATGCAACCATATCTTATTTCTATATATTTTTTTCTGCCTAAAAGATTTCAGTTTGTTTTTCAATTGAGTTGTACAGTTTATAGGTCACATTAAAGGTGGAAAAAGTTCTGAAATGATTTATCTTTGTCTCATTTGTTTACAGCACAGAAACCTGACATTTTTAACAGGGGTGTGTAGACTTTTATTTATATATATATATATATATATATATATATATATATATATATATATATATATATATATATATATATATATATATATATATATATATATAATCGTATTGGTCCGATTTTATAAGCCGCACCTGTAAAATTCAGGCGGCGAAAATATAGTACTCCAATTTTAAGGGTGCGGCTTATATTTGAGAGAAAAAGACTCTCCAAGTGATCGGCCATTGCAAGAAACAGGCTTTCTAATTAGCACTGTAGCTTTTTTGCAGGTTACAGGCCTTATAGGATGTTAGAATCGCTATTCAATACCGCAGTCTCTAGCACGCAAATCAGCAGTAATTTTACCTTCGCGAATATAACCTGCACCCGTAACTCGCAAACTCAAAAATCGGAAAAAAGGTGCGGCTTATATTCGGACCAATACGGTATATATAAATTTAATATTACCAGCAGAAATGGGGATTAAACTGTGAATTTCCTGCAACTAAAAGGCAAACTTTGATGCGTTCACTTTTAGATTATTGAGTTCTCGTTCATAATCCATTTCCATAACCACCTCAATGTAGCTCTATTTTATTTTCATCAAAATCTATGTTCTTTGCTGATGCTCTGTGGCAGCATTCACCCACCTATCTGCAGATAAAGAGAGGAACATACCTCTCCTACATTCCTTCTCCATTGTGGTTATTTGTTCTACTCGAATGAACAGGATATCTCCAAATATTTTTATTTTAAAAGCCATCAGGGACTTATATGTCCATTTTCTAGTTATAGCCTTTACCAAATGTATGTCCGACTGCACTTTGTGTGCTGCAGATGCCAATACCTCTTCATCCCACTGAAGGAAAACCATCTAGTCCTCTCCTCTGTGAATTCTGAAATGTATTTAAGAGCTTTGTTACTGTTATAAAGTCGGTCACTAGAATTTCAGGTTTTAAAGCATATTACTTTATGCGTATCCCATCATTAAAAGAATACAACTGTCAAATTTACCATATTTTCCAGGTAATTTTTAAATATCACTTTTGTTTATGACAAATATGTGGTTTAACAAATTTAATTTCTCCACTTCCCTAATATAGAGTACAGGAAACCTTTGTAATCTGTTTTGGTAACACAATA
The DNA here is from genome assembly GCA_027410445.1 of Discoglossus pictus. Lineage (NCBI taxonomy): Eukaryota > Metazoa > Chordata > Amphibia > Anura > Alytidae > Discoglossus > Discoglossus pictus. The sequence continues at coordinate 126,257,251 of CM050167.1, read as the reverse complement.
TTGCAGATCTACCTAATCGGTGTGCATAGGCCCTCCCACAAGTCATGCTAATAAATTGTGCCCGTTCCTAGCTGTGTGTTTCTGTTTGCTTTACTAGTGAATGATATAAGAGTGTGTTTTTTCTTTTCGTATAGAAACGTTTAAGAGCCATGGAGGAAAGTTTGTCACTACTTTAATGCATTACCTACTCTCAACTTGCTGATCACTAGTGATCATATGCCCATGATCAGTGTCCTCTGATTTATTTACTTTTTTTTTTTTTTTGTAATGTGAATTCTAATATAACTTATTGACAAGTGCTTCTAAAGAAGTTATGTCATTTCTTTTGCCAATGCTTATTATTTGTGGTCTCCATTTATTGATATTTTTATGCTCGCCACATAAATGAACATCATTGGGAGAAACAGAGTTCAGTTTCAAGAATTTGGCAGGTTACATAATAAATGTTAGGCAGAATACAGCTTGTTAAGCGTTGCACATAAATGTATTTTTAATTTTATCCAGATCCGATTATTCAATAAATTTGGATTACAGGAGTTTTGTCTTGTTCTACATCACTGGGTTAATTTATTTCCTTTCAGACTAAAGAAAGAGATGTGTTTCTAGTGAAAGAGCATCCAGATCCAGGAAGTAAAGACCCAGAAGAGGATTATCCAAAATTTGGCCTGCTGGACCAGGTAAATTCAAGTTTATGCCTGTATAAGTATGCTCTATATTACAAATATGTTAATCTTAAACCATGTACTACCACCTGTCCCTTTTTTCTATAGTGGTCTATACTAACTTGTATGCACTTACAAAGATAAATGTTACTTGATGTAAGCGTAATTGAAATATTTTCTTGCATACCATCAAAGTACTTGTTTAAAGACATATCTAAGTTTCCCTGTGTGTAACTTTTTCTAATCTAACACATGCTGCTTATATCAGAGATTCATTCTATGCACAGACAGATTTAGCAAACATCAGGGTGAGTTTGTTAATGTTTATTTTAGTGTTGTGTTTTTTTTTTTTTTTTTATGCATTCCAATGTATTCATTATCCAGGAAACTTAAATATGGCTTTAAGGTGTAGCCAAAGTGTGTTACAGGCCACCATTAATCCCCCTCTGATAGAACTCTACAAACATGCCTTAATGACATGACTTAATTGTTTTTTATGAACACTTTGTTAGAAATCAAATTATTGTCTTTCAGGACCTGGCAAACATTGGTCCGGCGTATGACAACCAGAAACAGAATAGTGCTGTATCTACTAGAGGAGAATTAAATGGTAAGAAAAAAAAATATAGTAATACAGTGTGCTATTAAGTTGGTTAATTTATTAAAATCTGCTAATTTCCACTCCCTTTCTACTCAGACAAAATATCTGTGACTCCTCATATACATCCATGTGCATCCATATTGGATGGATTCTATCATCAAACTAGAAGTACAATAGATACACCAGTCAAGGGACCTAAAATTTATATTCAGTTAAGGAAGGGCAGTGTGATTTCTTCAATTTGCAGCACTTTTAAGTAGGCATGTATAGTGTTCCTAAGGCAGGAAAGTCAAACTAATAGAGCATTGCTGCACACATCTACATCTGTTCCCTTTGCCTGACGTGTGTGTATAAATTAGTACATTTGTGTTCACATTTGAATGTTTAAAACAAGTTAAAAAAAACAAAACTGTTTCTTGCTCAGATTTCTGAGAAATACAGTTATTGCACTGCATTCTGGGAAGCTGAGCCTTAAAATGCCTCGCTCTTAAATCCATAAACCATGGCTTCCTTCAAGCTTATGCCCTCTGTATTGTACAGCTTTGCATAAAAGCCAAGGTTGGATTATACACAAGCTGGGAATCCTACATATTCACTCTCCCTTACACGGATTAATTATTCTTATCACATATATTTTATTTGTTTTCTAAAGGCCTCTTTCCAGCTTGGTACCACACAAAGTATTCAATTGAACTTACTCCATATAGATCCAGAGGATAAATGTGGGGACTAAGAGGGACACATTTTTGGAATTGGAAGTCACAGGATCATTGCAACTTGAACGTTTCTGGTGTCCTTCCCTCTCTTACTCTTGAAGTTTGCCACCTTCTTTTAGCTAACCGACTTAAGACTGGAAAGTGAATTTCATGGATTGTACATTAGGATAGGGTGCATGATGAAATAGATGAAGCAAGGAATCACAATTCTGAAGGGTTCTGGCATCATCAGACTACACATCCTACAGTTGGACATGCCTTGCTTAAAGAGAAGGCCTCAATATTCTTGAAGTATTCAGACTAAGGGGCAGGCTACGTTTAAAAAAAAAAAAAAAAAAAAAAAAATATATATATATATATATATATATATATATATATATATATATATATATATATATATATATATATATAATTTATCAGAAATATGAAAGTATTCGGACCACCTGATCAAAGTAATCTGCACTTCTCTCATTCCAGTGAACACTTTTTTTTTTTTTTTTTTTTAAATGCTTTAATGATATTGTGTATAAATTTAGCTCTGCTTCCTTGGTAATCTCTTATAGCTTGGAAACTATTTTTTGAGTGCTTCGAATAGTAGTTAAAAACCCTTAACATCCTCTGCTTTACAGTATTATCTTGTTCTGTCTTCCCAGGTTCTTCAGTATTGGGCAGCTCTGCAAAAGGTAGAGGAGCCAAGCGGAAACAGCAAGATGGGGGTTCTGCTAGCACTGCTAAAAGAACAAGGAGGTATAACTAGGATGTGTAAAGGAATCAAGGTTCTCTGGGGGTAAACTGTGCAAAGTCACGTGTTAAGTTGATTTGTATGAACAAGCTCTTAGAACCCATTTAAACATCAGTCAATTAATCTGTGTTAAATATATAAATTAATTGTTTTCTACAAATACTTCCACTTGCATTTTAGGTTTTCAATGGGTATACTCGATAGAAGTAGTAGAAATTATCAGTCCATAAAAAATACTCTATGTAATTTGATGTTTAAACACAATACCAATTAAAAGGCTGTGAGGTTTTAATAGTCAAGCTGCAGATGTCTGATAATTCTGTGCCTCCAAATTAGTCTAAATATTATTAATGTATTTTTTATTTACGCAATAAAAATCAGTCCACACTGGTTGCATCTGTGACATGGGTGAATAAACAGTCGCTTTCTTCACTGAAGTAAACTGCTAAATACTTTTTATTATGTTTTACGTTTTAAACCCTATTGGTTGCCATGATAGGGCCCATATTATTATTACTGCAATTAGGATACATGTATATTGCAGACTTTCTAAGATTTCTCTTGGTAATGCAACTTTCTAGTTTGTGCCTTCTATTTCAGTGATCCATTATTCTCAGCACAGCGCCTCCCACCTCATGGTTATCCACTGGAGCACCCATTCAACAAGGATGGATACAGATATATTCTAGCAGAGCCAGACCCACATGCACCTGACCCCGAGAAACTAGAGTTGGATTGCTGGGCTGGAAAACCAATCCCTGGAGACTTATACAGAGCGTGTCTATATGAGAGAGTGCTTCTTGCTTTACATGATCGCGGTGAGTAATATAGGGCATAAGGAATTTGAGGCATAGATCATGGTGGCTACATTTATTAATTTATTACAATTATTTAACGTTAATCACACACCAAAACATATACTCTAAAAATGTTGAAACATTGTACATTCCACATTGTATTGTTACCAACACACCTTTCCATTAAACAAGCAATGTATTTTATACTTTGTGGTTTTTCCCTCTTTCAGCGCCTCAGTTAAAGATCTCAGATGATCGTCTCACAGTTTTAGGGGAGAAAGGATATTCCATGGTGAGAGCATCCCATGGTGTGCGAAAAGGTTCCTGGTATTTTGAGGTATTCATTGATGAAATGCCACCAGAAACTGCTGCAAGGCTTGGTTGGTCTCAAGCCTTGGGTAAGAATATTTTTGAATACTACCAATTTTACTGCTGTGGTTTAGTGGGACTAGTTTTGAAACCACTCCTGTACATGTTATGTATATACTTTTTGCTGTAATTGGTGTCACAGAAGAATCATTAATATTCTTTACTGGATCCATTGCAAACTTAATTTGATATTAATTTTGTGGAATATTATTTTGATTCTGCAGGCTGAGATGACTCTCTTCTTTGAACCTCTTAGAAGAGATTTCACTGTGGATTTTGATACCGAAAAGTGTCTTTAACCACTGCGTCCAGACTAGATAAGAATTCTAATGAAAAAGTTGTACTTATCCTTTAGGAATGCCAAAAGCTTTCATCTGTATCTCCGCTGTTCATGATTGAGCAGTGCATTGTAAAAGCATAAAATATGTCATCTGTCTATTTTTTTTTTTTTTTTCCAGCAAAAATGCAGCAAGACTAATTTAGGAGAATGGTTTTATTGGGACTTGGTTTTAAAATAATGTTGAAAACTTGTTGTGTAATCCATTTCTTTCTAAAGTAAATCAATCCTGGGGAAGTCTGTGTTGCTGTGATCGTATACAAATCGAGTGGCTCACGCACTAATTAGATGATTTGATGTGCTAACTAGGATTATAGTCTGCTTGTCTGTCTCTGTAGTGGTCAAAATAAAGATGTGCAATGTTATCTGGCAGTTAGACCCCTCTCTAGCTCTTACAATGCTCTCAGAGCTAGAATTAATTCTAAATATTGCAGAAATTATTTAAAATAATTTTAAACTTCCTGTTGGGATGACCTTCTTTTTTTTTTTTTCTTCACACTTGCTAACATATCCTCTTACCCAAAGGAAGCATTGGATACTTATGTTGTAGCTAGATCAAGAAAAAGATATGATTTAATTCACGTTCAATCATTTATGATAACACTTAAAAAAGCAAACCAGTTCCACCATGTATTTTCATTCTTACTATTGTAAATTGAGAATGTGTATTTTTTTTTTTTTTTTCCTCCACAATCAAACTATAATTTTTTTAATTTGTTATTTACTCCTTAATCTGAAAGTGTTTTGCTTGCCGCTCTAATCTTTTTCATCTAACATTGCTGAAGGAGTGAATTTGCACAGGGACAGAACAAATGATGTACATCCTACATATTATTTTGTGGGTTTGGTCTCTCTAGATTCATTAATATTTCCTTTTAATGTCTTCCCAGGTAATCTCCAGGCTCCACTTGGTTATGACAAGTTTAGCTACTCCTGGCGCAGCAAAAAAGGGACAAAGTTTCACCAGTCTATCGGAAAGCACTATTCTAATGCCTATGGACAGGGAGATACACTGGGGTTTTTTATCCGCCTTCCAGATGAGACCGAAACTGCCCATGCTCTTCCTGACACTTATAAAGACAAGGTACCATGTAGCTTCCTAATATATTACTATTTCCTATTTAAATCACTCACAGAAAATTAGGGAGGGATAAAGTTTAACAAAAAATGTTCTTGCAAGTAGAGAAAGCTCATCGCTCTGCCCTTTTTTAGATACTGTAAATTTGTAACAAATCAATAGATCATTGAAAATTTATGAAACGTTTTTAATAGGTCTTTTTATATGCAGAAGTTATAAAGTTTTGCAGATCCTGTTGCCTTTGCATTGCATCTTCTCTTGTGGTGTTTGTGATATCATATGGGGAGTTCTTATGCCACCTTTTATTCAATGACTAATAACTTATTTTTGTTCTTCAAAATTCAGATGTGTGTGCCATGGCCTTATGACATACTGGGTAGATTTTCTTAAGCTAGATAGCACAGGATAAAAAATATACAGCTTCAGAAAAGGTTTCTCCTCGTTTTCACTTCAGATTTCTCTCATCTAGCACTCCAGACAATGCATTCGAGCACCTGGATTAGTCCATGTGGGTTTCACATAGGTTGGGGTTTTATTTTCTTTGCGGGTAGTTGTGTTTTTTTTTTTTTTTTTTTTTTTTTTTTTTTTAAATGTCAAGGATTTGTTTTCTGGCATATTTTTCTATTTTAGTGACTTATTGTATTACTAATGAATAGAGGTCAATGTTCCTAGCTATTACCCTTCCATATACCAAAAAAGCAGTATAGTGTTGGTGCAACTAATGTCTCCAATTTTATAGACCTGCATATCAATATAGAGAGAAAAAAGATAATCTAATGGTTCACTCATTCGTTTATTTTGTAATTTTAAGAGTTTTATTGATGGTAAACAAATATATTTTTACAATATTAAGATATTTTTGGTGCTTATTAAAATTGTTTTGACAAATCAATAAATTGTCAAGTGAGTGGAGAAGAGGTGCTCATTGCGGGGCATGAAAGTGGTGGGTTGGACAAGGCCTGCAATGAGAGGCCCATAAGGTAGATGGTAAGAGAGGCTTGCAATCTCTGGGCCCGCATTTTAGACGGAGAGCCGTCGCATTGTGTGGCAAACCGCATCGCCAGCCTTCAAATTGTATTGCTGTCATTTTTGACCGGCAAGTCGCTAGTTTATAATAGTATAATAAGTCTTAAAATTTCCAGTTAAAACAAGATAATCTAATAGTGCACAAAAAATCTAAAGAAGCCTTTCCATGTTAGAAAATTCATATAAAAGGGACATGGAAGGTTTTTTTGTTTGTTTTTTCCTGGCTTCTATTTTATAAATGGTTCCTAACTGGTTTTCCCCCTCTGCAGCTCATGAAGACCGTGTACTGCAAAGTACAGGGGTTGCCCTTTTTCTTATAGCAACAATCAGTGGCAACATGCTGCTTAGAGAGAAGTCACTAATAGGCTATTTTCAAACCCTGCTCTTCACACTCTAGGTATTCAGGAGCTGCATGAGCTACAGAGGGTATACCGAAATGGGTACATTTTGTTTTCTGCCCAAAATCATATATAGCTTTTAAGCACTTCTTAATAAAATCAGTACATAGAAAAAATATCTATGTAACTTTTTACTTTTGTGTCTTTTTTTTTTTTTTTTTTCATAGGGTATGACATTTCTGAAAGGGGGTGGGGAGGAACTCACTTGGAACATATCCAATTTCAGCAAAGTTTTGTGTGGTTTTAAAGTTTAACCCTTCATTTGACATTGCAAAAATGTATTCTATATTAGTTCAAGTCTTATTTAAAAAATGACTGGATGAATTAGTATGAATTTCAGGATTCCTAGACATTTAAAAAAACAAAACAAAAAAAAAGAACTCCCTTGCCCTGCCAAAGGGAGGTCCACAGAAAGTGGAAAAGTGTCATGTGTGAACATGGCTCATCAATTTGCACTTTTTGGGGGTGGCTGAGAGAACAATAGTCCCTCTAGCAGGCTTTTCTCTCCTGGTTTAAAAATGACATTTGGGAAGCTCTATTCAAATTTGCATCTTAGGTATAATTAAAAAAACAAACTAGGGAAGGTGATAAATATAAATCCATCTATGACCAAGACACCTTGAAAGAGAGCACCATGCTCACCCTTATGGCCAAAAGTATATTTTTATCATTACTGATACTAGAAACCAACTAAACAGTCTTATAAAAGCTCACGTTAACAACTTGAACATTTGGCTCTAGAGATTTTTCATTTTCAAAAACTATATAAACCCCTCGCTCATAATGTACTACTAGACGTACACTAGTCGTTTACCGGTCATAAATGACAGTATAATATTACATGTGTCCCCCAGGCTCCCCCCTGTCTCTTTCCCCCGCTGTGCTCCTGTGCCACTGACGATGCGCTGTCAGCAGCGCATGCGCACTGCAGCATGTATGGAATCCGTACATATAGTTTCTAGAGTGCGCATGCCTTACCTCTGGAGCGTTACACACTTTTTAAATACTATATTGGTGATCCCAGGGAGATTTTAGCTATGCATAAACAGTATTCTATAAAAAAAACAAAACTTCCAGGATCATCCTCGGATGTTATTCAAATACAAAGAAGAATGCGTGCCTAGCTGCCCCTTATCAGCTCTATTTGCCATCGCAATTGAATCCTTGACAGCTACAATAAGAAATTTTATATATTTTGTTACATTACAGCCTTAAGTTCAATGTTTTGTTAATCTGAACACAATGGTCTAAGTTGGTGAAGTAAAATGAGAAAAATATATACATATGTGGATTTTACTTTACTTTTTACAAGTAAAGGCTGTTAAACTGCAGAGTGCACTAATTGTGCCCTGGTGAGAAGACAGAAGTTAATATAAACAGAAGGGGCGAACTTGTGAGGTTGTGAACATTTTCAGTATTAAGTGCAATTCAGTATTAAGTGCAATTCTAGTAAATGTGTAGGAGCTCAAAGAAAAGAGGTAGAATTGATATATATATATATATATATATATATATATATATATATATATATATATATATATATATATATATATATATATATATATATATATATATATATATATATATATATATATATAATCTCAATCTCTATATCTAGTTTGCGAGTTTTCAATCTTGTGTCAGTGCCTTGGAAACAAGCTCTATGTACACTTGATTTTATGCTCAAAAACAGGGCCCTCCATTCTTAAAAAACATTTCTAGAAGACTTTATACAAATATATATTTTTTTTATTCTTGTTTGTTTTTCCCAGTGAATTTTTGTAGATAATAATAGTTATGAGTCAGTCCAGTGGCAACCTCACTCAGTGTACATCATGTCATATATATGCACTACTGGAAGAGATGATCCAGGGTCCATACCTCTGGGCCTAGCATTGAGGGTGGAGCTGTGGCTAGTGAGGATGTCCATGGAGGTAGCTGGGTTACAGTTCGAAGGGGAAACAGGAGGCAGGCCAGTTCTGAGTTGACAAACACCAGCAGATTTTCCAGATTGAGTGAAACTGTTGGGGATGTCCATTCAAGAATGGCAATGCCAGATAGAGCTGTTCTCTCTAACAGCCGGGAGAACAGTTCTACTGGAGGTGTGGGAGGGCAGAATATGCACAGCAACAGACAGGTATTGGTTGTAGGGGACTGTATTATTAGGAAGGTAGACAGCGTGACTTGTCACCCATATCCCAACAATCGAACAGTTTGCGGTCTACCGGGTGCTTTGCTATCTGTGGTCAGGAAGGATTCTTTTTTAATTTGTAATTTTCCCTTTGAGACGATTGGCTAGGGTGGCTCTATAAAGGGGGTGAATAGTTATGCACATGGACTTTTTCTGTTAATATGTCAGATTTGTTGTTTGAAAAATGTTTTTTTATTATTATTGTGAAGCAAAGTTATGGGCATGTTCTGTAAATTAAATGATGCAAATCCTCAAACAATCCATGTTAATTCCAGGTTGTGAGGCAACCAATCACGAAAAATGCCAAGGGGGTGAATACTTTTGCAAGGCACTGTAAAATCAGTCAATTTGCTGTTGGTTCAATCATAATCGCATATATAATTGTGGATCTCCCTAATGCTCGGAACGCTCATTGCTCTTTGCGCATGTGCAATTTAGCGGCAAAGCCGCTCATTGTGAGCCCTCTTCCTCTTCCCCATGTCTCCTTCTCCTCACCCCGATGGGGGCTGCAATGAGGCCCACTGTGTCTCTTCCCTCCTTCCCCCTCATCCTCCCTCCTTTTATCCTCTTCTTCTCTTTCCCCCTCTCCAATTACCCCCTCCAATGACCTCCATTCCCCTTTATTTCTTTAATCAGATGAGCTCCTGCTGCTTCTCTCCTCCCTGCAGCGCGTCTTGTGGCTGTGTCCGGAACTTGGATATGCTAATGACG